>JANAVB010027198.1:1555865-1834836 GCA_029216955.1 Iris pallida | reverse complement strand
ATATATATATATACTATTATATATTATATATATAATATTATAGATAAATATATATCTATATATATATATTATATATATATGTAATATATTATGTAAAATTTTACAAGTTATTTATTATATAAATTTGTGACTTGTATATTTTACCACTTTAAATATATTATTATTATTTAAATTCCTGTATTTTATAAATTATGGCCATTGATGTCCAAGCCTAGCATGGGTTTTGGGTCCAATTGTGTCTATTACATTCAGAGTCTGTACAAGTCATATTGGATTGATTCATGGCTCTGGGTCCTCTATCTGGACTTTGGTTCAATTTCGAATACATGAACAAAATAGTAATTAATTAATTAATTAATTTCCAGAAATTGTTACTTGCCGTTTTGAATTTCTATATATTTTAAATGCTATAAAAATCTGGGAAAAATTGTATTTAAATACTATGTTAATTTAGCTAATTTATTATAATTTTTCCAGCATTAATAAGTACTTTTGGTATTTTATAAAAGTGGGAAAACAGAATCATTTTCAGGATAATATGTTTGCTGATTTTTAAATATTTATGAAGGTTTATAATTCCAAAAAAATTAGTATAAATTTCTATAATTAACAAGGATCATTTTGGTACCTTAATTTATGCAAAATTGAGCTTTTTGTCTATCTCAAAATTGTTGGAGCATAGTGTACAGTTGTTTTATTTATTGAATAGTACGACTTGCAATGATTTGTGTCGTTTTGAGTTGTAATAGTATTGGACCTCACCCCGCATAGTGTAAAGGTCCTAGAAAGTTAGTTAGGGTATTGTGTCACCTCACATTGGTCTCTGTGCTAAAGTCACCATTTGGCTAGGTGTCCAGTCAGAAAGTCGTAGCACACAACTAGTGACTTAGTGTTTAACTTAGTATAAAAACTAAGATTATGTGTTATTTCTATAGTGACGAGTCACCAGGCATCTATAGCATTTTATCGCTGCTTTGCTTTGTTAAAGGCAAGTACCTCTACAAACTTTACATACTGCTATAACAATAAACTGTGATTTTCCAACTATGTTAAATGCTGATCCTTGGGGTAGTTCGGTTGTGCATTGACTACCGGACGTTGAATACCATCACCATTAAGAACAATATCCTCTGCCCAGGATAGATGATTTGTTCGACCAGTTGAGTGGGGCAAAGGTATTTTCCAGGATAGATTTGAGATCCGGGTACCACCAGGTGAAAGTCAGGGCTGCAGACATCCAGAAGATGGCGTTCAACACGAAGTACGGGCAGTACGAGTTTCTGGTGATGCCATTTGGTTTCACAAATGCGCCAGCTGTCTTTATGAGCTTGATGAATAAGACATTTCACCAGTATCTGGAAGTTTCGTCGTAGTTATTCATCGACGACATCCTGATATACTCGAAGACGTCGGAGGAGCACGCAGAGCACTTGCGGACAGTTTTTGGGATTCTGAGGGGAGAGGTTGTTGCCAAATTGTCGAAGTGCGAGTTCTTTTTGGACTGAGTGGAGTTTCTCGGTCATGTAGTTACTGGAGAGGGGATCTCGGTGGATCCCAGGAAGATTGCTGCCGTTGAGACATGGAAGGCTCCGATGTCAATTTCAGAGATCAGGAGCTTTCTGGGTTTAGCCTGCTATTATAGGAAGTTCATCTAGGATTGCTATGATAGCTGAACCCATGACGAAACTGACGCGGAAGGATGCAGAGTACATCTGGTCAGAGGACTGCCAGGCAGCGTTTGAGGAGCTGAAAGAAGGCTGACGACCGTCCAGTTCTGACATTAACTTCAGGGTCTGAAGGTTTCACCATATACAACGATGCTTCGGGAAAGGGGGCTAGGATGTGTCCTATAGCAGCATGGGAAAGTGATTGCTTATGCATCTAGGCAATTACGGACTCATGAGCGGAACTATCCTACCCATGACCTAGAGTTAGCTGCGGTGATCTTTGCACTCAAGTTATGGAAACATTACTTATACGGAGAGCATGTGGAAATCTTTACAGACCACAAGAGCTTGAAGTATGTGTTCACGCAGAAAGAGCTGAACATTAGGCAAAGAAGATGGTTGGAGTTGATGAAGGACTTCGACATCGATTTACAGTATCACCTCGGGAAGGCAAATGTGGTGGTAGATGCGCTTAGCAGGCATCCGATGACATGGTATCTGATGATAGATCGACATTTACGGGAAGATCTGAAAAAGCTCGGTATCGAGATAGTTCGGCCAGGATCAGTGATACAGATGATGGCCTTGACATTCAGTCAGGTTTGATGGAGTAGATCAAGGAGGCACAGTCTACTGATGAGAGTCTTCGCAGACTTCGAGCCCAAGCTTTAGCTGGATTGCTGGATGATTTTACCATAGCAGATGATGGATCCTTGAGGCATGGCAGCCCGTTATGCGTGCGAATGGAGAGCTGATAGAGACAGTCTTGCAGGAGACCCACCGATCGAGATATTTTATTCCATAGTGCCAACAAGATGTACCGTAACTTGCGGGAACATCTTTGGTGGCACGGGATGAAGAGAGATGTATCACATTTTATTTCGAGATGCCTAGTTTGCCAGCAGGTCAAGGCGGAGCGCCAAAGGCGAGCTGGTCTATTGCAACCGTTATCCATTCTCGAGTGGAAGTAGAAACATATTACGATGGACTTCGTCTCAGGGTTTCCTCGTTCCCAAGGAGGGAAGGATGCCATTTGGGTCATCGTGGACAGGCTTACGAAGTGTGCGCACTTTATACCCTTCAAGGTGGGGCTTTCCACCGAGAAGTTGACGGAGCTATACATGCAGCAGATAGTTCGCTTGCACGGAGTACCAGTGAGCATCGTGTCGGACCGAGACATCAGATTCATGTCCCACTACTGGAGGAGCTTGCAGGAGGAGTTGGGCAGTCGACTCAAGTTCAGTACGGCGTACCACCCGCAGACAGATGGGCAGTCCGAGAGTTCGATACAGACGCTAGAGGACATGCTGAGGACCTGTGTACTGGACTTTGGCGGATCATGGGAGAGCCATCTACACTTGGTAGAGTTTTCATACAACAACAGCTACCAAACCAGTATCGGTATGTCTCCTTTCGAGGCACTATATGGACGACGATGCCGTACACCGCTCTTTTGGGATGATGTTGGGGACAGAGTTATGCTTGGGCCAGAGATGATCACGGATGCAGCAGAGAAGGTCGGGATGATCAGAGACAGGCTCAGAGTCGCTCAGGACAGACAGAAACACTGGGCCGATGCTAGTCGCAGACCGATGGAGTTTGCCGACGGAGATATGGTGCTAGTGAAGATATCACCTACTAGAGGGACGATCCGGTTTGGACGAGGAGGCAAGTTGAGCCCCAGATACATCGGGCCATTCGAGATACTTGGCAGGATCAGAGAGGTAGCTTACAGGGTTGCACTTCCACCCAATCTAGCAGGATTCACGATGTCTTTCATGTGTCTCAGCTGAGGAGATATGTTCCGGACCCCAGCCATGTGTAGATCATTCA
Organism: Iris pallida; assembly: GCA_029216955.1. NCBI lineage: Eukaryota > Viridiplantae > Streptophyta > Magnoliopsida > Asparagales > Iridaceae > Iris > Iris pallida. The sequence goes on along the minus strand of JANAVB010027198.1, from coordinate 1,831,336 downwards.
GAGTTGGAGATCGGATCGAGCCTTGCAGTTACTGAACAGCCAGTGGAGATATTAGACATGAGGGAGAAGAGGCTGAGGAACAAAGTTATACCCTTAGTACGAGTAGCTTGGAGCCGTCACTCTCCGGGTGAATCTACTTGGGAGAGGGAGTCGGACATGAGGGAGAGGTATCCTTACTTGTTCAACCCAACAGCTGTGAGGGAACCACCCGTTCCCGCTTGATACCTTAGAGGTTAGTCTTAATAATAGCCTTAGTCATTTGTTTACATTGCTTGCTATGTTAGAATGTTTGTAGAGTCTTCTATCCTTGTGAATTTCGAGGACGAAATTTTTCAAGGAGAGAAGATTTGTAAGCCCTAGATTTCAAAAATAATATTTTAATAATATTAAATAGCATTTATATATTTAAAATAAATTAATATAATTATTAGGAATTTTTCTAGAATTTTTAAATAATTTTTAAGTCAAAATATATCATTTTGTAATTAATTGAATTATTTTAATATCATTCTGTAATATTTAAATTTGTTTTAATAGCAGTTTGCAAATACATCAATTGTTTTAATAGCAGTTTGTAAATTAAATTTACAAACTGATAGGCGCGGGGCTATTATGCAAAACCCCAAAATTGGGGGACTTTTCTGTAATTCATCATCACCCCCCCACGTTCTCACCTGCCCCCGACGACCGACGACGAGCGGCGACCGCCACCGCGACACCGACCTAGCCCATTTCAACCGCCCTACCCCCTCTATAAATACTCCCCGACCCCGAAACCCTAATCCTAGTCTAAATGCCGACCATAACAGCCCCTTCTTCTTCGACGAAACCCTAACCCTAACCCTAACTCCGACGACCACCCTAGCGCTACCTCCATAGCCGCCTACACCACCAACAACCACCACTGAAGAGTTTACCACGCCGAGGCGAGTGCAGCGCCACCCTAGCGCCACGACCATGATGCCCTAGTCGCCGTCCAACACCCTCCACGACCCCCAGCTCGCCGGACACATAGGTAACAGCTTCAAAAACGTGTCGTGCGTGTCCCCAACTCAGTATGTCATTCGCCTGGACACGGGGAACCCAACAGAAGGGTTGACACGCGTTAGCAATGTCGTGCGTGTCGTGCTGGGCGCGAACACACGACACTGGGTCAGATTTCATTACTCGTGTCCTGAACAGTCTGGACACGAGCCGAACTGTTTATTTAGGCTATTGGGTTAACGAGTTTAGATCGTGCTATTGGGTTTAGAAACCCATTAACCTAATTCTAACATAAATAAAACCCAAACCCAAACCCTTTTCCCTAACAACAGACTCGGGCTGACCCCCTGGCCAGCCCGACAGTGCCTAACACCCCCCCTGCCCTGACCCGAGTTCGAGCCCCCTCTTTTCTTTTCTTTTCTTTTCTTTTGTTTTGTTTTAGTTTTATATTATTGTATATATGTATATGTATTATTTTATGTGTATATATATGTATAGTATTTGTATATATATATTATTATATATACTGATATATATACACATACTATTTATGTTATATATATAATTTATATTTAGTATTTATATCTATATATATATATATATATATAATATTATATATATATAATAATATATAATATATATATATATATATATATATCTATATATATAATATATATATATATAATATATATTATATATAATATATGTATAGATATTATATATATATATAAATATATATATATATATATATATATATATATATATATAATATCTATATATATATATATATATAATATTATAGATATTATATATTATATATTTTTATATATTATAATATTATATATATATATTATATTATATATATATATATATTATATATATAAATAATATAATATATATATATATATATATAATATATATATATATTAATATATATATATATATATATATAGATATATCTATATATATATATATATATATATATTATATATATATATATAATGTATATATATATATATATATTTTTTTTTTTATATAATGTATCTATATATAATATATAATATATATATATATATATATCTATATATATATATATATATATAATTATATATATATATATAATAATATATATATATAGATATATATATACATATATATATATATATATAAATGTATATATTATATATAACATATATACATTAATATATAATATATATATATATATATATATATATATATATATCTTATATATATATATTATATATATATAACATTATATAAAAAAAAAAAAAAAATATATATATATATATATATATATATATATATATAGATATATATATATATATATATATATATATATATAATAAATTCCTATATATTTAGTATATATTTTCAAATGAAAATTTTAGTGCTAAATATTATTATGTAAAATTTTACAAGTTATTTTATTATATAAATTTGTGACTTGTATATTTTACCACTTTAAAATATAGTATTATTATTTAAATTCCTGTATTTATAAATCACGGCCAATTGATGTCCAAGCCTAGCATGGGTTTTTGGGCCCAATTGTGTCTAATACATTCAGAGTCTGTACAAGTCATATTGGACTTGATTCATGGCTCTGGGTTCTGTATCTGGACTTCGGTTCAATTTTGAATACATGAACAAAATAGTAATTAATTAATTAATTATTTTCCAGAAATTGTTACTTGTTGTTTTGAATTTCTATATATATTTTAATTGCTGTAAAAATCTGGAAAAAAATTATATTTAAATACTATGTTAATTGAGCTAATTTATTATAATTTTTTCAGCATTTAATAAGTACTTTTGGTATTTTATAAAAGTGGGAAAACAGAACTCATTTTCAGGATACATATGTTTGCTGATTTTTAATAAATATTTATGAAGGTTTATAAATTCCAAAAAATTAGTATAAATTTCTATAATTAACAAGGATCATTTTGGTACCTTAATTTATGCAAAATTGAGTTTTTTGTCTATCTCAAAAATTGTTGGAGCATAGTGTACAGTTTGTTTTATTTATTGAATAGTTACGACTTGCAATGATTTGTGTCGTTTTGAGTTGTAATAGTATTTGACCTCACCCTGCACTAGTGTAAAGGCCCTAGAAAGTTAGTTAGGGTATTGTGTCACCTCACATTGGTCTCCTGTAATAAAGTCACCATTTGGCTAGGTGTCCAGTCAGAAAGTCGTAGCACACAACTAGTGACTTAGTGTTTAACTTAGTATAAAAACTAAGATTATGTGTTATTTCTACAGTGACGAGTCACCAGACATCTATAGCATTTTTATCGCTGCTTTGCTTTGCTAAAGGCAAGTACCTCTACAAACTTTACATACTGCTATAACAATAAACTGTGATTTTCCAACCATGTTAAATGCTGATCCTTGGGGTAGCAAGTTAAAACTTTACATGTTGTATTACTTTCAGTCTCTACCATGTTTAGGACAGTTTTTTATATCTCTCACATGTTTAAATAACGGGTTAAGGAAAACTGTTAGTAGTGTACGTGATCATGACCCCCTTCTCCGTATGTATTTACCGCGCATGGTAACATTCTATATGTAACTTTGCCGTATGTTCTGATCTCGCATTTGTGTATGGATATACATCGATGCCGTTCGTGCACGCATGTGCATGCCAGAAAAATTTGATATGTACCGATGTACATCCTATTCACCTATTGACCGATCACGTACATGCTACGGTTTTAAACTTTTAAACAAATATATGTTGCCATTTCTAAAAAGAACCAATTAAAACATGACATGTCATATTATTTCTTTCCATCACATGATCAGTATTATATGTTTGTTAGAATCAGTACTTGCTTCCGTCCTAACAGGATAACGTTGTAGGTATTCTTACTGAGGAGGAGTTGCTCTGCGATTCCTATTATGGAGTTGCTGCCGAGGACCAGGCCTTATCTTACGAGGATGTACCTGCAGAAAAACTCGTCTAGTTGTCTATTTACTTTGGACTTTTGAGAGTACTCATGTATTAGACTATATATTTTGTGACTGGACCTGTATCCAGCTTTACATTTTGGACTTGTACTTGGACTTACTATTATACGAGATGACTTTTGTGTTTGGAACATTTATGACTCTTTATTACTTATAGAACTGTTAGCACATTTTACTCTTATCTTGTTATCTTTAGAACAGCTTACTACACTTTATCTCAAGCGTAGGCTGGACATGACTCGGCCCGGCCCAACAATTTGGATAGCGGATCGTGACAGTTTCTTACATATTAGTAGTCTATGTTGTGTATTTTCAATTCTCTACAGTTTAATACTTAGTATTTTCGGGTTTGAGGCATGGGTTGGAGTAGATATGAGTTTTGAGTTGGTGCAATTAAGGTTTTTTATGGGATTGATCTCTTGAACTTGGATTTTTTAAAACTAGTTATGCTATGTTATAGGAAATTGAACTTTATGTGGTTGACCTTTGAAACGTCAAATTTCGAGTTATTTTGTATAAGTTATGGCCATTTGAAGTTCTAGAATTTTTCTATGGTTTTTGGATGCTGTTTCGGGACGATGAAGTATATGCGGCAGAGGTACTATGCAACAGGAATGTCATACGACAATGAGCCTCTGTAGCAGACTTGAGTAGCATGCGCACATGCACTTAGTATTCTATACACATGAAGGATAAGCGCATGACTGCTAGGCGCATAGGTGTTATGCCTCATTCTTGCTATGCGGCATATGTTCTTTATGACATTCATGCTATGCGACATATTTTCTATACAACATTCTTGTTATGCGACATAGGTACTATATGACATTTCTGCTATACAGCCTGCGTGCTATGCGGCAGGCTTGCCATGTGGCTAGGATTCCAAGCGGTAGGGTTCTATGTGTGTAGGGCGCAAAGATGCCTATGCGTGTAGACTGCCTAGTCTATGCACCAATTGCCCATTTTTGATATTTCTTCAACTGTTTTGATTCCTTGTCATAATGTAACAAATTTATATAATTTTAGGATGTTGTATTCTTCATGTATATGCTTGACACGAGTTCATATCCTTCACGACATCGTGGAATTTATTGTGTGTGCTTAATCTACTGCATTTTCGGGCATCGGCCAATCAAGTGTGAGCATTGTCCTATGTATCATGCATTGTGAAATACGATAAGTTCGCCGGTGATAACTCGTGAATTGCTCATACTCATGGTTCACCTATCCAAACAGACCCTTAGCTTTATTTGAGTAATTATCTGATAAAATTTGTATTGCTATCTATTTGTGTTTTAAAAACTAATTTTTTTTAGAAATAGGGTAAGCTTATTCAAGATTAACATATCTCCAACAAACTTTTAATTTGATTCAGTGTCATCTCACTTTCAACAACTATCCAAACAATCTAATTCCATTTTTTTTTGGGTCCGACTATTGACACCCCATCTATTTCTAAGTTGACCCCAATTTCTAAGTACACCCCACCTAAAAATAAATTAACTTATAAAATACTAAGTACACCCCAAATGTTGACAAAAATACCCTTATGACTTAAACCATAGTGTACAACCCCCACATCCCAATTTCTAAGTACACCCCATTCCTCTCTATACACAAAATTCTACATTCACCCCACTCTCCTCTCTTCCTACATACACCTCCACTCTACTCTCTTCCCCATCAAACCCTAACCCTAACCCTAACTACTCTCTTCCTCCACACTACTCTCTTCCCCATCTCTGTTGGACTTCTCTCCAACACCAGATTTGAGTCGGAGAAGTCCCCCATTGTTCACCCCACTCCGAGAAGTCTCTTCACCATGGATCGAGGTGAGTATCAAACATTTCAATCCAAACTACATTCTCTCCCATTGTTTTGTCGAGCATTTAGGGTTAGAACCCCATTGTTTTGTCGACCATTTAGGGTTAGAACGAAAGAACAGATCGAATTTTTCTCCAAAATTTACGGATCTGTTCGACTCTGGTCGGTCGGACACACAGCAATGTGTTCGACTCACGATAGTCGAACACCTTGCTTACTGTTCGACCTGTTTCGGTCGAACAGTACAGATTTGTTCGACCTGTTATGGTCGAACAGTATGGGTTAGTTCGACTCTTCGAGACCGAACAATACAATTTAAAAAATATTTCTTTAAGCCATGTTATTTTGGTGGAACTTGTAGGAAAGCAAACTAGTAGGAGGGAAACGACTCATGCTTCAGCTAGGAAACGTCGGGCTGAAGAGCAGGAACTTGCACGTCTTCAACAACAAGCACTTGTTGCTTCGACTCAAACGGCCGACCAAGAGCAGGAGCAAGAACGCCACACTGATGAAGAGTGCCACACTGATGAAGAGCGCCAAACTGATCAAGAAGAGGATATACTCGAATGCGTAGACGTAGGCGACGTAGATCGTAGATATCTTGTTATGTTTTGTGATATACTCGAATGCGTCATCGACGCTAGATATCTTGTTATGTTTTGTGATATTTTGTGATATACTCGAATGCGTCATCGACGCTAGATATCATGTTATGTTTTGTGATATTTTGTGATATACTCGAATGCGTCATCGACGCTAGATATCTTGTCTTGTGAATTGCCTGTACCAGTGCTGTTCGGCAAACATATGTCGAACATTTGCATACTGTTCGACCATAACAGGTCGAACAGTTCAATAATGTTCGACATATACAGGTCGAACATATGTACACTGTTCGACTTTTCCAGGTCGAACAATACATGTTTTAACATATGCAACATACGTTCAAACGTCCCACAAAATATTAGCACAAATTCATTATAAATTTCTCAAAATACGAGCCACAGTTCATTATACGTTCAAATGTCCCACAAAATATTAGCACAAGTTCATTATACGTTCAAACGTTCCATTACAAATAATTAATGAGCTTGAAGCAAATTCAATTCAATATAATCGGTGAAGCCGCGACTTGTACGGGAACAGTTGCACGATACTTCTGCAACCGATGCTCCAAAATTTCGCCCCAACCAGATGCACACGGAAGACGCAAAGTAGACCAACTGCTGACAACGGGTGGTAATATTGCGTCTTCGGACAAATTGACCTACATACAGATGGATTGAAACATATTAGATAATAGTTGTACATCGGGTGTGTGATAATATTGCGTCTTCGTACATCGGGTGGTAATATTGAAACATACTGCTGACAACGGGTGGTAATATTGCGTCTTCGTACATCGGGTGCGTGACAATACTCATCTCAGTGTTAACCGCAATGTCATCTGAAGTGTTTTCCTATGAAGATAAATACAAATATCGGATTAGGTTGAAAAATAAAATTTTTAAATTTAACTCAAAAAAAGTACTGTTCGACCGACATAATCCGGAGAAATCCACACTGTTCGACCAGTACAGGTCGGACAGTTCAAAAAAACGTTCGACCTCCCCTCGTCGAACAGTGTAGATTTGTCCGACTTGTTATGGTCGAACAGTCCGCGAATTTTGTTTTCTTCTCACAATCGAAACAGCCGAATCAATACTTGAAAAAAAACATTGGTAGGACTTACATTGGGTACGGGAGATCTTCTATCATTACTTTGGCCCTCCATTGTAATTTCTTCAAGCTTCAAATAATGTCTTCTAAGGTTTTTGGATTAGTTATTGAAGGGGTGGGGTTAGTGAAGGGGTGGGGTCCTATGGCTGTTTGGGTTTGGGTAGAATTAGAAATAGGAAAAGGATAAAGCAGTCATTTCATAATACAACTTAAGTTATGAAAAGAAATTGGGGTCAACTTAGAAATAGATGGGATGTCAATAGTCGAACCCTTTTTTTTTTCCACTTCCATTTTTTTAATTCCAGTATCTACTTTCTTACACTTTCGACCAAACAGCCCCCTTTTCTTGCTCGCAACCACCCTAATTACTACAAAATTCCAACTTAGGGCTCTCTCTCTCCTTGTTCTAGCTAACTCCAATGGCTCTGAAATCCGAAAAATCCATAGAGCTGGAAGCTAAGCGCAAAGAGGACAGTTCTTGGCATCCTTGCAGAGTTTCACTCAGGTCTACTCGTTTCCCCCTCTGTAGTCCCAAATATTTAGTGGATTTTGTTCCGATCACACTTCTGTCACTAAATTCCTTGATGGCTTCTATTTAAGGTGACAATTCATATGGATTCTTGCTATATTTGACTAATACTTGTCTAGAACATCAGTAAAATCTATAGCTAGATCGTAGAGTGTCAAATCGGGTTTTTGGAATATTGTTATAAATGATACTGATGCCTCCATCAGTTGTATCCTGAGTGATTATGTTATTTTACTAGCTCCTGGAAGATCCAACCATCATCCTCCATTGCAACCTCGACAATGCCTGAAATGTGTTCGCCGAATGCTCCTCAAGACCATCTTCGTTCACTCCTAGGTGACCCGACTCTGATTTTGAGTCACTCCCTGATATCCATTCCTCCACGACCACCCTCGCTGCAGTCCTCGCTTAGTCGCTTCCCTCGCCTGGACCGCCTGTGCCCATACCAACTCCTACCTGAAGCTCACAACCTCCACTGCTGCTCTAAAACAACTCTGTAAAAGAAATCCGACCTCCTCTCCTATGCCTGAGGCAGGGCCGTCTCTAGCAAAAAAGGGACCCTAGGGGATCCTGAAAATATGGCCCCTATGTGAAATTCCTTTTCAACCTTAAACACTTTTAAAAGATGTCGAATATTTAAATGTGTCTATGTACTATTAATCAACATAACAACATATCAAAAACATAAGAATATATTCAAAATTTCTATAACCTAAAATTTACTAGAAGCAATATCATGGTTAAATGGAATAAAAAACTCGTTTAATTAATAAATTACATAAAGCAAAAAAAATATTTGTATATAAAAAAATGTATTCTAGTAGTAATTGCATGACTCATGGCTGTAGAAAATAGAAAATATTATTACTCTTGACCTTTTTCTTGACAACAAACTAAATTTGGGAAGGATATGCACTGCGGGGAAACAAAATAGGAAACATCTCTTCAGTACAAAATTTCAATGGTTGGAAGAAAGTTGTAGAACATACTTTTTTATATATCAAAACCTAGGACTATGTGCTTATAGTTGGAGGCAAATCTGTTAGTCCCGAGGCTTAATCAAAGATGGAGAAATTGTCAGGAACAGATATCTCATGCAAACAAGTTTGCTTCTCTGATCTGAATCTGAAGCTGAGACTTCGGAGATATATGCAAACAAGTTTGCTATCCAAAAACTCGAATACAACGAAAACCACTATAAATATCAGGTTACAACTTTCTCTCCTCTTTTACAAACTGACAGAAAGAGAATGTTCTTCTTTACAATCGCATTTGTAAACAGACAAAAGAGGTTACAAGTTGCAGAAGACTAGTAGAAGAAAAAGAAACAACTCTTGCTGGGGTGATGAAGATCATCGTTGCTCAAAGTTCGATTCTATCTGCTCCCAGGAACCAGCAAGTTCTTGTAGAATTCTGGAACGCTCGCTGTCACCTCCTTCCTGCACTCGTACGAACTCCTTCGAACTTCAATGGCATTAGCAATAAAACTCTCTTTGTCTCTCAATTTCGAAGTAAGTCATTAAAGGAGGCACGAAGAGAGTAGTTATAGAGTAGGAAAGAAACCCTAACTCTAAGCTTGGCTGCCAACCAATTACGGAAAATAGGATCGAATTAAATTCAAATCCACAAAAATTGGATCTGAATATTTGACTCTCCGCAATTAGTGGGATAATGCGCTATCTACGCATATGCGTATAATAGCTCCGCCGTAGCTGCTCCTGCGCATAAGCTAGCAGCAGAGCAGCTCAGACGCGCATGCGCAGCAGCGCATGCACACATATGCGTAAACGTGCATAGCCACACAAAGCTCACGTATGTCCCGCGTATGCACCCGTGCATTCGCTTGCTCATGCAGCTGCGCATGCAACTCGCGCAAGAAACGTGCGCAACAAATGCGCACAAACTCCATGTGACGATGCTGATGTGCTAAGTGTAAAGTGCGACATTTTGCGCCCTTGATCCCGAGTCCGAGTCGCTAAGAGTTCGAGTCCGATTCGCTAATCTCCTTGGGGCTTAGCTCCTAAGGAAATTTTTCCATGAGAGTGCACAAAAAGCATGAATGCTTTCTTTGAGGAGTTAAATCATTTTTTCTTTTAGGAAAACACCCCCACATGGCACCCATATCTGCCCTACCACACCCTTATGTGCATATGTCAACACAAGCAAAACATTATATTGAGATATCCACTTGGTGGTGTAGCTAATATGTGACCATCTTTCCTAGTCCAAAGGCAAAAACACCAATAATTTCCCACATATCTCAATATATGAGTTGAGCATTTTCTATAGTGATTGTCCATCATGCATTAGGATAGATGTAGCTTACGACTTGAATCTTCCCGTATGGGTCAAATAACAGTTTGATACAAGAATGGATAAGCCTTGAATTTCACCATAGCTGTAATTCTTCTAACTCACATAATGACATCAACTGTGCTTTTGGTTGCACACTAAAGGTCCTGTGTCCGCCCAGTTTCGGTGTATGTATATTGGGTGTTTACAAGCTTACTCTCAAGAGACAGCCTGTATCTCTTTCCATACACACTAGGTGAGTTTTTTAAAGAGTTATGACATGAAATCTTGCGCTTCATTGCAGTACTATACCGCTATGACATGGCCCAAAGCCGAGACCACACTTCATCGTGGTGTCACACCACTGTAGCATGAGGACACCAGCCTCTTTGTAGTGCCATAATACCCAGTATAAAGTTTTGTGCTTCCTTGTGGTGTTACGCCGCTGTGAGATGGCTCGCGTAGTCGAAACTTTACATCTTTTACCTCTTGGTGGTGTCACACTACTGTAATACGAGGGCACCGGCCTCTTTGTAGTGCTGTCTACCACTTTTCATTCTACAGTATTAGGCTACCTGCCTATGGCCCGAAGCCGAGGCTTTACGTTCTCGAGGTACCTCATGTGGCGTCACCCCACTATAGCATGGAGTACTACACTCCTTTGAAGTGTCGTGCTACCCGTGCTTCCTGTAAAGCACGCTGGACATTCAAACTGTTCGAGAACTCATTAAGACGTCTAAGCCGTCCTCCTATATGACTTGTTCTACACAAAGAACAACTGGTTCTGGGTCCTTAACCCCTCCATGTCTCAAAGGACTACATACTGTTTCTGATATTTTTCTAGACAATGATCCTTCTTTGAACCAAAAGCTAGATGTCTATTGTATTTCTTTTTGAACTAATAGCATAAAAGCTTATTGTAGAATTACAAAGACACAATATCAGAATGCCTTCAAGCCCAATTTTGTTGTCATGTCCTCGACCAGTTAGTGCTTGAGACCTTTGGTGAATGGATCCGCCATATTCTCCTGGCTCCGAACATCAATTACGACAATGACTCCACTTTTGATAAGATCATTCACCGTTCTGTGCCTCAGTCGCACAGTCCTCTTCTTATCATTGGAGAGATCATTTGATACCACCGTTGTAGTCGCATGGTTGTCGCAGTATATCGGTACTGTCGAAATCTGCGACCAACCAATAGAAGATCATACATGAGTTCCGAAGTCATTCTGCTTCATCTGCTGCAACCGCTATTGCATAGAACTTAGATTCTATAGAGGAATGAAAGAGCATAGTCTGCTTCTTCGACATCCATGATATAGCAGCTCCACCTATGGAGAAGACGTATCCTCCTATGGACTTTTCGCTCTCTACTTCTGAGCACCAGCTAGCATCACTAAGGCCTTCCATTACTGTCGGATAACCGTTGTAGTGCAGTGCATACTTCTGAGTACTCTTGAGATATCTCATTAGCTTCACAGCTTTCCAGTGCTCCACACCTGGATTGCTCGTGAACCGACTCAGCATCCCTACGGCGAAAGCTATGTCAGGCCTTGTGGCAGTTCTTGCATACATCAAACTCCAGATGACGCTTGAGTATTCCAGTTGCGTGACACTTCCCCTTGGATTTGGCTTCAGCTTCTTGTCACACCTATACGGAGTATCAATCCCTACAAGATCCTGATATCCATAGCATGTGAGCACATTCTCAATGTAATGAGATTGCGACAACGCCACTCCAGCATCCGTCAGGATGATCTTTATACCTAGGATAATATTAGCTTCCTCTAAGTCCTTCATACTGAACTTAGATGAGAGGAATTTCTTTCACATAACACATGCTAAATCTGTATCCAAGATCACCATATCGTCCACATACAGACAAACGACACATCGACAAATCCTCTTCTGTCATCGAATTTTGTGTACACATACTTGTCCGTCTCGCTGACCCTGTAGCCTTTTGATCTTATGATTTTATCAAACTTTTTACGCCACATCTTGGGAGCTTGCTTCAGAACATATAATGATTTCACCAACTTGCAGACTGTCTTCAAGACCCTTGACGACAAATTTTTCTGGTTGTTGCATGTAAATCTCTTCGGTCGACTCTCCATTTGGGAATGCTATTTTAATATCCATCTGATGAATAACTAGCTTGTGAATTACACTCAGAGCAATCAACATCCTGATGGTCGTCATCCGTGCTACTGGAGCATGTGTCAAAGTAGCTGATCTCCTACTTCTGAGAAAATTCCTTGGCTACCAGCCTTGTTTTGAACTTGTCTACAGTTCCATCGACTTTCATCTTCTTCTTGAAGATCCATTTGCATCCGATTGGTTTTTTTTTTCCTTCAGGCAGATCGACCAACACCCAATTGTTATTAGAGGTTATTGAATCATACTCATCACTAATAGTCTCCTTCCAGAAGACAACATCTCTGGTCTTCATTGTCTCATCATAGGTAAGCGGATCTGCTTCCATATGATAGGTGACGAATCATCTCTGTAGTCCTTTTGTCTCCTCACTCGCTTAGACACAAGTTCTGCGAGTTCTGGTTGGAACGTTGTCTCTGCAACAACTTCTTCTTCTTGGACTACATCTTTATTGGAAGCTTCAGCCTCCTGTGCACACATACTATTCTCCGGAATGTCCATGAGAACAATGTTCTTGGGACTTTCAAATTTATCTTCAAAGAATTCTGCGTCGGAAGATTCGATGATATGATTTGATTCAATATCAAGAAACCTCCGAGCATCACTCTTCTCAGCATAACCCAGAACGATAGTCTTTGTAGTCCTCGTGTCCAGCTTTTGAATCTTCAAGTTCGAAAACTTCACATACGTCATATACCCCCACACTCGAATGACATTTAAGTTGGGTTTGATTTTGAACCAGTTCATGAGGAGCGACATCGAAAGAAGAAATGCGAGCGCTTCGGAAGAACCATACATAGAATTTGGTGGATTTGCCTACTGGTAAGAAGACGGTAGTTTGCAAATGGGTGTTCACATTTTGCAAATGGGTGTTATAATCAAAGTGAATCCGGATGACATCCCTGATCGTTTGAAAGCTCGTCTTGTGGCAAAAGGGTATTCTCAGACTTACGATGACGATTATTTTGATACCTTATCCCCAGTTTTGCGAGGATGACCTCTGTGCGCGTGCTCCTATCCTTAGCCGTCCGCTACGACTGGCCCCTACTTCACTTGGATGTGAAGAATGCATTTCTCTATGGGGACCTTGATGAGGAAGTGCGTCTGATGCAACCTCCTGGGTTTGTTGCAAGGGAGGGTAAAGTATGTAATCTGCGAAAGGCTCTCTACGGTTTAAAACAATCACCACGTGCTTGGTTTGATCGATTTACATATGTTGTTACTCAGTTTGGTATATGCCAATGAAAGAAGGATCATTCGGTTTTTTATCGACAAACAACAGTCGGACGGATACTACTTAGTGTTTAGTTTATGACATTGTGATTACGGGAGATGACAGTCAGGATATTGCAGGGTTGAAAAAGTTTCTTGGTGAGCAATTTCAGACCAAAGACATGGAAGCGTTGAAGTACTTATTAGGCATTAAAGCCACAAGGGAAAAGCGCGATATTGTAATGTCTCAGCGAAAATATGTGCTTGACATTCTAACTTAAACATGAATGATGCAAACTAAGGGAGCAACCTCAGCTATGGATCCAGGAGTAAAGTTACTTTTCGATGAGGGGATACTAATAACCAATCCTGATCAGTATCGTAGGCTGGTTGGAAAACTCAACTACTTAACCATTATAACTCGGCCAAACATTTTCTTTACTGTAAGTGTCCCAAGTAGATTTATGATTTCTCCACGAATTCCGCATTGACAGGAAGTTCTCAGGATCTTACGCTATCTAGCTCAGAATTCGGGAAAAAAATTCGGATGGAGAATCATAGGCATCTCATTTTGAGTGTTTTACAGATACTGACTAGGTGCAAGTATTACAGATAAACGATCTACATCTGGTTATTCAGTATTTATTAGCGGGAACTTAGTGTCTTGAAAGAACAAGAAGCAGAGCGTGGTCTCACGAACAAGTTTGGAAGCAGAATACCGAGCTATTGTTCATGGTACAATAGAAGTGTTATATCTGTAACGTCTTCTAAAGGAGCTGGGAGAAGAAGCATGATCGGAAGGAGCAAATATGTGGTGTGATAACCAGTCAGTTATCCATATTGCTACCAAACTTGTATTCCATGAAAGGACGAAATATATTGAGATTGACATCCACTTCATCCGTGATGAATACCAAAAGGAGGTGATAACATTTCACTACGTGAGAACCGACAATCAGATAGCATATACTTTTACAAAGTCTTTTTAGGCTATCGTGTTCAGTTTCTTTGTAACAAACTGGACATGATTGATATCTATGCTCCAGCTTGAGAGGGTGTTAAAAGTATTGGTTATGTTAAGTATTAGTCTATAGTATTTGGTCTTTAGTCCTATATTGTCACGTCCCGACTCCGTTGACCCTGAAAGTCAGCCATTAGACATGATGTTGTATAAGTCTAGATTGTACTCGTACAAGGCAAAAAGATAAAACAATAATGATGTATCTCAAACGACAACATTTGCAGCGGAAGAAACAGAGTCATGCTAAAGTTACAACAGAGTATACGAAACAAATCTCTTTTATTGATAAAGCAGCTGATTACAAAGGTTTTCAATAGTCCCATGAATATGCCAAGTTGGCTTACAACATTCATTATCTCTCTTGTTCACAAAGGATCTCGTTATATTGCCAATCCGTGCTCCAATGCCTCAGTACGACAAGTTAATCTCCATACCTGGGGAGTTGGGTATCAGTACATATCGCATACTGGTGAGTGAGAAAATCCACTCGCCTAAACCAACACTAAGTAATCATGTGAAGCATACAGTTTATATGGTGATCTTTCTATCTTGCCTTAGGTTAGTTTCATGGCATAACATTTTGTATTTCATAAGCATACTCTGTGTCACATGTACAAGAATTAATAACACATACAATAGTTAATCACACCCAATACTTACATCATCCTTTCTTGTCAATTCATCATATAATACCCAATACTTACAATCCTTCGCTGTCATGTTAAAGATAACATTTGTAACATAAGTACGTCAGGATCTGCGTCTATGCACTAAACATTTGGTAACCTTCATATACATAAACATAGATGTGTGTGTTTGTCCTCGCGACCAAATAGCTAAGTCTAAAGCAAATAACATTACCATACCGCCTAACTATCCGAGGTCATTGGCATAATAACCCATGTTGGACGTTTCATTTCGATATGATGGCGTTCCTTCGTGTGTAGGTAGCTAGCCCCATAGAAGCTCCGTGATATCCATATTGCGAGGCGCCCTCCCAGTCGGGTAGCAAGCCCTACTGTAGGTCCCGCAATACCACGTGCCGAAGCACGCCTAATAATTTCTTCCTAGGCCGAACGGTTTCGGTAGCCCCCGAAAATTGTTCGAGGTAAAGCATTACCTTGTACACAAGTTGTCCATGACCATACAATATGTCTGAACAGTTAAGAAACTATTAAAAACATACACATGGTCTAAGCCTGAATACAAAAATCACACACAAACTCACATTACCATACTTTTTCATGTTCCAATTGGCGATCCGCAGACCCCAAACATACCGATGCACCATGCTACATCCAACGGCCATACCATTTTGAACAATTTCGTGGTTTCGAACCACAACTGTTCATTTCGCTGACGAAGCCTACCATTTGCATACCAACAGTTTGTGTCATTGTGCTACAACTGCTCGCTTCGCTGACGGAGCCTCTTACCACATACGACTCGTGCACTGATGCACGCTCCGATATAGTTATTCAATGTTCTGCAGCTCGTGCACTGATGCACGCTCTGATATAGTTATTCAATGTTCTACGACTCGTGCACTAATGCATGTTTCGATACAATTATTCGATATTTTATGGCTCGTGCACTGATTTACGCTCCGATACAATTATTCAATGTTCTATACTTAGTGTTCGACATACAAGGTGATTTATATTTATCCGATCTACCCAACCAGGTATTATTGAAGTACATTTTTTATTAAGGCATAAAGGTGTAGGAAAGAAGGGATCAGAGCCCACTCACATATGCTGATTCGCCTATCGCTTCGCCAACCCGATATAGTCTGATTACTGAACTATGCGATCCGGTGTGATGCGCGATCTTCTTAACTATTATAACCATATGAGCATCCCGTGCTCCATAATCATCCGACCTGACCAGATTAAGGAAGACTGTGCCACCGCTCAAATTTCGCTACCTCTGCATTATTCTGAACTAACCCACTAATTCATTTACGATGCTGACCCCGTGCCTCCGTCTGCAACGGGGAAAAATATCGACCTCAGGGAACTTTGCGTAAAGCTTGCACATGAAACGAAACCCAAATTAATACTTGTTCGAATCAATGGACCATCATAATGCACCGTGCGGAGCGGGACATTACCCTTGTTAGCAATTCGACAAATGGAAAAAATTGAGGACGATAAAAGTACGAGTATAAATCAGTGCAGTGCAAATAAAATACGTTAACAAATGGTCAAATATTCGACAAATGAAAATATTGAGGTTAGAAACTTCAGATTCTTAAATACGTTGTCAAATTTGGTTAATTAAACAGGTCCCATCACGTTTTTTTGCCAAAATTTTCAATAATTTATACGGAACACGTTTAAAATTTCGCATGCTTAAAATTTATGTACTGATTCGAATCTTCAAAAGTATGCAAGTATTATACGTTTCTGAAAGATACGAAAAAATTCGCAGTATAATGAGTTTTATTCGGGTGATTGCTAACAAGGGGAATTACATAATATACTACTCAGAAAATGTTTCGTCCCGAAACTGAAAGCTATACTGAATTCATATGTTTCTCTCGACCGTTTCAAGATTCCGTTCCATGCAACTTATACATTACTGATTCCGATTCACCCTCACTGTTTGTTTCCAACATTTGTTCAAAATTTCTTAACAAACCGCAATCCTCCCTGCGGTTCCATTTGACTTCAGCATACTACTTAGTTTGGATCATACACATATTTTAGGCATCCCAGAAATATATGTATTTCAGCCAAGTCCAGTGATAGAGAAATAGAACAAGCTACTGGTGTAACTTTATTCTCGAATACTAGCTATTCCATACTTTCGACCAAACTCATTCTCGCGTCCATTCCCATACTTCTTTACTTTTCTATTGATAATCTAACACACGCTTGCATCAAGTCGTTGCACATTCGAACGCAGCGAGTCTCCGCAACGCCTTCTCATCCAACTGTTATCTACCTCTTGCACAACTCTAAGTCTCTGTCCGACCATTCCTGAAGCCTCGCTGATATGGACTAAGTCCAATATATCCAAAAAATCCTTTTACCTACAACCATACTATGCCTTACGCATAATTATTTCTATACTCTCTATTCTTTGAATCGCCAACACATCAATATATGGGACTATCCAGACACCACAGTTAAATCCTCCCGAAACAAGGGGTCAACTTAATCGACGATATCACTCTTTACCAATCCGTCATGAAATCCGATTCCTCAATAAATTTTTCGTCCATCTCGCTCATCATAATTTCTCCGATATGTTACCACATCCTTTCGGTATATCCCGCTATCATTGATCGAATCCATAACCCATACCAACTATCATTCGGTTCTCTACATCAAATTTAAAGTCACAACTTATCCAATAATTCCACAAAACATTTTCGATTGCTCACCTCGAATCTCTAAACTTGTATCCTGATCCATACTATGAAACCAACGATGCTCAAAGGCAACAATCTCTCTGACACAAAAGTTTCCTTCGACAGGTCTTACATTCAATCCTCTATTGAATGAAGTCATCAACCAAATTTCCAATCCAATCCTAACTTGTCCGTCTCGGTAACTTCGATCATAAGTTCAACACACGTAAGCTCAACCGTTACCTGAATCCAAATTTAACAACACAAATTCGACATTCATTCCTTTCTCTCTCGCACATAGCATAATTCTCGCAATTGTCTATCCGCATTGCTATGATAAGTTCGTCCATTAATATCTATTCCGATCATCGACCAACAAAATCATTCGAGTATTCATTCAACCGACCATTAAAATCCAACTCTATTATTTTCAGTCGAAGGCTATTCCATTAAAACCCGAAACTAATATTCGATCACCTAGACTTATTTTCAACATGAACCACTTAATAGTTATCTTCGACACAATTCCTTATGCGACATCATTGGAGTCATCCAATGTGTCTCCAACATTCACTTTGATTTGGCGGTCAAGTCCGTAGGGTCAGCTGCCCCGAAACTACTCTCTATAATGTAGATTATCAACGATGAACAGTCACTACGAACCATGCTATATCATATCTTGGAGCCAAATCATAATCTGACGAATTCGAATTCTATGGCACTACCTCAATCCAAGAATACACTTCTAATCCTCAACAACTCATGCACTACCACCAACATATCCGCTAACCAAGAAAACATTTAGCTGTCTAGTGTCCGGGTCTATCTGCCCAAAATCAATATCCGAGATACTAAGCTCACTGAAACCATCCTCAATAACTTTATTGTCATGCCCTGAATCCATCATGAAATTTTTGATTACCCCGTTCGACTTCTCGTACTGCTACTTACCAAAATTCCGATATCATAGGCTTGCTCCATTTCATGTTCCCAACTCTATATCAATTTCCTTGCGTCTCGTTGTGTCAGCACAATCCTGTCGAATTGCTCACCAATCCTAAGGTAATTTATTTCCAGAATATATTCAAACGAGTCTTACTTCTGCTATACTTATTCTGATACGTCATGTCCATTCCGATACCGCAAGGGTCAACTTCAAATGTCTTAACATCAACTTGACTCGCAACACATTCATCCATGTTTCATAAAGAACTTTTTTATACCCGTTACACCGTTTCACAATTAGCCACATCTCACTATACCTCGGTCACGTAATCGAGTTACTGACTGTCCAACGTCGAAATCCCCAAGTAATAACGATTATATCCTCTAAGTTTTATGTGACTCACTCATACTGCTCCTTCATACTCAAACGAGTTTCCTCCTGCGCAAGCAACCATTTTCTTATTCTTACAAAATTCGTGGCCTATGTTTGTTACTCCTCGATACACAATAATCCCTCGCGCACATATGCACGCATACAGACTATCCGTTTCCTTAGGCTCGATTATCTGCGTCAACCAACATTCCATCGAACTCTCAAATTATGCTCTTCTCCACTTCGTCTGCAAGGCAGTGGCCTCAGCGACCCTCCGAACATTTTCACCCTCCGGAATAACAGGCTCTGGATCTGTCAACACGTAGTCCATGTTTACGAGTTGAAGATTTAGGCTAGCCTTTCTCTTTCAAATGTTGAAATGCTTCCCGTCAAACTTTTCAAGTTTGTTAAAACTTATATCGAGAAGGTTTGTACGGTTGTTTTTCATCGGATCCGGATCTTGCTTTGAGATTGTTATACCCAAAACAGATTTAGATGGAAGAACGATCCGAAAACAGAGACCTTGCGCAAGCAAGTTTGCTCTCTGTTCTGAGTAACGATCCGAAACAGAGACCTCACGCAAACAAGTTTGCTCACTATTTTGAGTGTTAGGACTTCGAAGTTCCGTGCAAACAAGTTTGCTCTACAGAAGAACCTGAAGCCTCTTAGGGAACCACTAATAATTATGTTTACAACTTGACAGAATAACCTCACGCTCTTTCTTGCAATCCCAATTGCAGACAGACAGAGCGGATTACAACTTACAGAAGACTTGAAGAGGAAGAAGAGAAAAAAAAAACAATTCTTGCTGGGGTGATAAAGATCACCGTTGCTTAAAGTAAGATTCGCCTGCAACGATCTGCTCCCAGGAACTAGAAAAACATACATGCTTTCTTTGAGGAGTTAATCATTTTTTTTCCTAGAAAAATACCCCCACATGTGTCCCACCACACCCCATGTGCACACCCCAACACACGCAAAGCATTATATTGAAATAACCACTTGGTAGTGTAGCCGATGTGGGACTATTTTACACTAGTCTATAGGCAAAAACACCAACACAATACAACCAAGTACAAAAAACAAAATTAAAAAAAAAAATCGAACAGCCCCATAGGGCTGAATAGGTCCGTCTAGGTGCCGAACTGGCCCGAATAGGGCCGAACAGGTGCATAGCTAGGCCGAATTGGGGGTTTACGGTGCGGCGGACGGCCGCCTAGGCCGAATTTAGAATACTGACTGTGTGCCGACCTCTTTCACTTCTACTGCTGGTGGAGCATCGACATGTTCCACTTTCTACTGTAACTATTGGTGTTCTCTCTTGGATCTTTATGCTATTCTTTATAATGACATCTGTTGATGTTTCAACTGATGATGGTACTTTGCTGCTTCTATCCTTTTAGCTATTAGTGTTTTTCTTTTTCAAGTTTATGTAACAAGTTGACGTGCTTCACATGCTGTAGCTTGAGCGGGAGTTTATGTACTTTCTTTTAGTCCCATAATAGATAGTGTGTATGATGAACGTGCTCCTCCTGTGTATGTCTAAAACCACATTGAAGAAGAATCCCAATGTACAGGAACCTAGTGTTCCAACTTTCAAAGGTCTATTAGAATGATGTTTGTTTAAATTATAATCACTAGTTACAATTATATAATCTATGAACATAAACATGGTAAATTTGGTGCTCCTTTGTTTCAAACTTATTGTGTTTCAGAATGCTGAAAAATACTGCTTTCTGCCAGTAATGTCATATCTGCACATGTTAGACCTTCCTATCAACATATAAATATGCATTCACATGATGTTATTGGTAATTAACTTCAGAATGTTCTAGAAAATGGAAATTTCCACTTAGCTTCTGAGAATGGACAAGTAATCCATGACACTGTGTATGCAGTTCTGATGGTGGTGAATTTGGTATCGTTGTCGACTTTGAAACTTTGAACAAGGAAGATATTATAAGAAACAGAGAAGAAGCTTTAACTCGTTTACGTTTCCGTTCAACTCCCCTCAAAGGTGGCGAATGCATCCATATCAATGAAGGAGATCGTGTTCTTGCCATGTACAAGGGTCAATCTAGGAACATGCCATTTGATGCTGTTATAGAGAAGGTAACCTCCAGCTTTAAATTCCTTATGTCAGATAACTAGCTTTCACATTTTGTTATCCATCCTGTTCCTGTATTTCCCTCTTATATATATATATATATATATATATATATATATATATATATATATAGGAAAAAAGGTTTAATTTTATTCCAAAATCAACTCATACAATCTTACAATCATGGATAGTCCCCCACCCATTTAGGGTGCCATAGCAGTTACATCAAATTCTATATTACGAAGAATGCCTATAGGAGGGGTGGTTAGCCCCTCGAAAATGCGACGATTCCGTTCTCTCCAGACATGCCAGACGGAGGCTGCAAGCCGTAATCTGGCAGTCTTGAACCATACCTGCCCTCTCCCTCTGCGGCCTCGTATCCCGGTAATGATGGCTCCAATCTCTCTGCCTGTGTCACATCCTCCCAACGCTCTGCGGCACTGCTCAGTCTAGATATACCAAGACACCTCGCACTCAAAGAACAAGTGTCTCATGGATTCATTGTCCACTTCACACAGTGTACATTTCAAGTTGGGGACTTGGATCCCAAAGGAGATGAGTCTGTCCCTCGTCAGCAGACGACCAAGCAGCAACCGGTAAACACACAACTGCATCTTGCGGGCCAGCCCCTTGCACCAGATGAAGTCATAGTCCGCGCTAATAGATGTATGTCGCACAAGGCTGTAGCAGCTGTTGAAACGGAACTCCCCCGTGCCTCCAGTAGCTCCCGGCGGATCCCAGGTCCAACTATTTGTCGGCTGACTCGGATCAATATCAACCGTGCAGATAGCCTCTCCAAGCTCCAAAGTACGGCGATATACCTCAAGTCTCCACACTCCATTTCTGATAATATGCTGGCAAGTCAACCCCCTACCAGCCTCCCTGTGTGTCCGGTCGCCCAGTTTCTCAATCAGAGATTGACGCTCTAGCTATGGATCCCGCCAGAGGTCAGTCCCAGCTCCATCTCTCATAATCCTCTGGATGGATGATTTGAGTACAGCTCTGTGGCGCAATATATGTTTGAAAGTGACAGAGTGGTTGTTGTTGAGGAAGCATGTCCGGAAGTTGCCCCTCTTCACATACTGACTGTACATCCAATCAGCTCATAACGACCCACCTTTGATGAACCTCCATGCCAGCTTCAGACCAGAGACCTCCCTGACAGACAACATCGGTCTAAGCCCCACCCCTCCCTCCTCCCGGAGGCGACAGAGTTGCTCCCAAGAGATCGCATGTATGTCCCTTCTCCAGATGAAGTTGACGCAAATGTTCTCTACTTTTCGGATGGTGGCAACAGGGACTAGAATAGACTGGAGCCAGAAAAGTGTCAGTGTCGAGATGACCGATCTAACCAGCTCAATGTGTCCACCAAACGACAGGCCAGCAGCCTGCCACCCTTCGACCCTCCTCTGAGCATACTCCACCAGACTGTGACAGTCCAGATCCCGCGCATAATTGACTGTCAGAGGCACCCCTAGATATTTCACCGGAAGATTACCTCTATCAACGCCCAGGACTTCCGTACGTTTCTCCTTCAGAGAGCAGAGGGAGCTGAAGTAGACACGACTCTTCTCACGATTCAGTTGCAGTCCGGAGAGTTTTTCCATTGCTTCCATAATTCCAGAGATCATGGTCATTCCTTCCATAGAGGGCTGGAGGAAGACCATGAGATCGTCAGCATAGATGAGGTGAGTAACAGGGGGCTCGATCCTCTTAAACAACGGGACCAGCCGTCCATTGTGAACCGCCATATCCATCAAGCAGGTGATGTACTCCATGACGAGTGTGAACAGGTAAGGAGACAGAGGGGCGTCTTGCTGGAGTCCTCTGTTGCTGTGGAAGAACCCATATAGAGTACCCTGGATGAGGACAGAGAAGGTAGGAGTCGAGATACACTCTCTAATCCTTGCTACACATCCCTCGTTGAATTCCATGGCTAACATCATGTGGCACAAGAAGTCCCTATTGACCATGTCATAGGCCTTCCTCAGATCCAATTTCACACACGCCTTCTCCCCTCCTGGTTTATTGAACCCTCTCACCATCTCATGTGCCAGAAGACTGTGCTTTGCAATCGCTCTCCCCTTGATGAAAGCCGCCTGGTTCGGAGAGACCAGGTCCTGCATAATCCCCTCCATGCGCCGGCACATAAGGTGCGTAATTATTTTTGTAGAGATAATTACAGCATGCTATAGGCCAAAAGTCCGCCAGCGAGGTTCCTTCCTTCTTAGGCACTAGGGTCAGGAAAGTATGATTAAGCTCCTTCAACAACTTCTCCTCTGAAAAGAACTCCTGGACCACCTCAAGCACCGGAATCTTCAGGGCATCCCAGTGGCGTTTGTAGAACCCACTGCTAAATCCATCCGGCCCCGAGGCCTTGTTGGGATCCGCCTTCATGATGATAGCATCCACCTCCTCCAGAGAGACCGGTGCGAGTAACTGGCTATTCCCATAGGGCGTCACCAGCTTCTTTGTAATGATATTCGGAAACACTGAGAGATAGTCAGACTGAAAATATAACTCAGAGTAGTACCTGACCGCCTCCCCTTGGATCTCTGACGGCTCTCCAACCAGTTTGCCCTCACCATCTAGCATGTGGGAGAGACTGTTCCTGTGTTGTCTGGTCCGGATCACGTCATAGAAGAACTTGGAGCAACGGTCGTCTTCCTTGAGCCAGGAGCATTTAGCGCGTTGGGCCGCACTAATCTCCTTCTGCAGCCGGAGGATGTTGACTTTCCAATCAGTTCCTTCTCCCTAGCCGCTAAGGGCCCGTTCAACATATCGGATTGCATGGAACTCTAGATGGCCCTGAGTTCTGCCTCCTTATCTTCTATGGAAGGCTTGGGCAGACTCTTCACCCAACTCCGAATAGCCTTCTTGGTGCGCTTGAGGATGTGGACTATGCGGTACTGTGCCGTGCCCCCCTGCTGGTTAAGAAGACCCTCTCCAATAGCCTCCAAGTAACCTCCAGAAAGAAATCATCTGTTGTTGTAACGGAAAGGACGCTACTTCCAAGTAGGCCGCTCTGTGAAGCTGACCCTGATAGGGGAATGATCGCTCGTCCCAGCAGCTAGGCCTTCTGCCACAGAGTTAGGGAAGCGACGGAACCACTCTCTATTTTCCAGAGCTTTGTCCAGCTGACAAGTAACTCTGTTGTTGACAGCTTTGTTATGCCAAGTCCAGATGTGCCCAGTTCGCTCCAAGCCCTGTAGGTCCGACTGAAGAAGACACCTCTGGAAATCATATAAGATTTGATCTGGGACAGGTCTGCCTCCCACCTTCTCCCTTTTGTGAAGGAGGACGTTGAAATCACCCATGAAGATCAGCGGAAGGTGCAAATAGTCAGCAGTAGCAGCCACTCTGGCTATGTCCCTCCAAAGGCCGTCCCGATGCCGTCTGTCGTTGTGGCCATAAACCGCTCTCAGCAAGAACCGAAAACCACCCTTATTAGAGAAGGAGATGACAATCAGCTGCTCCGACATCAGGATCAGATCTCCGTCCCAGCTGTTGCTATTCCATCTGACCCAGATCCTAGCCATGTCGCATAGCGCCATATTGTGTAGTTGGGCCCAATGGGGGGAGTCCGTCGGGATAGTGTCTTCTCTCCTTTAATCTTAGTCTCCAGCAATACAGAGATGTCACACTTCTTGTCACGTCCCGCTCCCGTAGGAGCGATCGTCCTCGCTAATGCGTGATGCCGCACGAGCCTAGATTGCGCTCGTGCAAGGCGGGATCCATAACGGCCGATTTCAGCGGCTGCGACGGGGTCATCGCACAGAAGTCCCATGCAGAGACATTGAATAATAGCAGCAAAAATTTAAATCAAGACACAAGTTATTCAAAGAAGCTCTTTATTGATATTGAAACAAAGATTACAAAGGGGCGCAAGGCCAAGATTACAAGTCTCTCAAGCACACTCATCTCACATTACGAGTCACTCAGCTCTCTCTCATCCCTCAATACAAATCTTGAGCCAGCGAAAGCTTCGGAAGGCGACGTCCATACATTATGTCCCGTATAAGTTTTGACTCCATGCGGCCGCACGCTTCGAATCGCCAAGGAACTCCATGCCTCGACGCATCCAAGTGAGCTCCGTGCCACGAGCTTCTACCTGTGCCTGCACATGAAAACTATGTGGGTGTCAGTACTCAACTGTACTGGTGGAATGAGCTCCTCGTCCACCCATACAAAATTGACACGTTTGATTTACTTTTGTGCAACATAGTCCCCTTTATGATTGTCTTTCTACTCTTGCCTTAGGATCAGTTTTAGGACCGACGCCTTGTGGCCTATTTCGTGTCTCTAGACCATCCCGTGCTTGCAACATCAACGTTAACCTATCAAGTCGTGTTTGCCTTACGGTCCAAATCAGAGACGCAACTAAGTGGTAGTACCCTATTTCCTTATGACCGTGCTACAAATCCTTTATGTCGTGCCTCGCAACTATGTGCGACTCAACCATATCGCCGTCTCGCGGCCCGTGCTACTTTGATCACCAACTGTCCCAATCAAGACTTCTGGACTAAGTGTCACTTTGACCAACTTTGCGTTGCGGCGTTTCTTGACTTAAACTCAAGACAACTCTCATCCAAACTATGCAACTTATATGCCGACAACTCAAGACTCGACGCCACATTTCGTGCCGAAGCACGACGCCTTTGTTGATGCCAAATCTTAGGCCCAAACATTCCTTGTGTTCTAACTTGTACACACACCTTCGACTTGACTCCTTGATATAGTGCACTCACGAATCGACTCAGTCCAAAGGCACACTCGCGGATTGCCGCCCGTGTCGACTCATCTATATGAACTTGGTCACTGACTCCCAGAGCCATTGTGGACTCCCTTTTAGCTGAGTATAGGATGGACCGGTTCGGGTAGCTAGCCCTAATGAGCGTCCACCGAATACTTTGCCCCAGGCGCAGCTATTTTAGACTCTCAGAGCCATTTTTGTTTCCTTAGGCCGCATCGGTCCCGTGGCGCCACAGGTTGCCGTGCGGGAAAACTCTACATTGTCGACAAGTTGTCCATGACCATGCAAGACTCGACTCAACTGACGTCTCAAACAGTCAAACTACTTCTAGTGTTACCATCTCTTTCAGGGCTAAGTTCAACACTTCTCACATCTGAGACCTTGCCTCAGCGACCCAGTCGCGAGCATTCTTCTTTCTTGCCTCGACGATCCAGTCGCGAGCATTCTTCTTTCTTGCCTCAACGACCCAGTCGTGAGCATTCTTCTTTCTTGCCCTATCATTTCACTTAACTCAGGAACAACTATTGAAAACTTTCCAAACTTAATAAATCAACCGTGGCCCGTGCCTTAAAACACTAAGTCCATGACATCGTGTCTTAAACAACTTGAAACACTATGTGACACCACCGCCCAAGTCATACTCTATATGATGGGCCTTACGATCGTGAGACTATGTGGTTATACCCGGCCGTAGAACTCATAGGGCCGTGCCTGCTACTACTCTTGTTAGCTTAACGTAACTCGCCTAACTTACTTTGCAACAACTTGACGAGCAAATGCTGCGTCAAGCCTTGCGTCGTAGGAACGTGCCGTGCACGCGTTCGACTTGAACAACCAAGTTATTTGAGGTACCTAGACTTATGCCACAAGCCGTGCAATACAACTAAACCCGTCGGCGAGCAGAGGCTATGCCACGCCTTGGGCGAAGGGATCGTGCATGCTTTATGAAGCATTTATGCGGGCGACGCCTATGAATTTGGTAACTCTTAGCTTGTGGCGAATACCAACTTTTCCTTCTCCCAAGCCACGGGACGAAGGACCGAGTGTCATTTTCAAAGCACGCCGTGCACCAACTCTAAGACGATCGTTTTGGACCTTTCCATATTCTAACTCAATTCGACCCGTCGGGATTACTCTCTTTAGCTACATGGATTCATCTCTTTTATTATTAAGCCTACTTGTGCAAGTTGAAAACACGCGATTTATTATGTGAAGGCAAAGACTGAGGCGAGTTCGCCGAAACTACCCCACCTGAGCGAGCGGTCGTCTCGACCGAGCGATGTCTCTGAGCAGCCGTTGCAAGGCTAAGTTCGAATGCCGTCGGCGTTCCTATTCCTCCGATTGACTGAGCGGGACGGGGCACTACATCATACACCACTCAGAAAAAGTTTCGTCCTCGAAACTAACTGAGTACACTTATCGACTTATGATCGGTTTCAACATTCAATAACTCTCGCACCCACTACTCCTATGTGTTTTCTCAAGTCCGAGCCACGCTCGTGCTACCCAAAATCTTTTCTTCTAAACTCACGATCTCAAAATCCTCGACACTTTCCCGTTCCTCAAGTCTCACTTGATTCAACGTATCACTTAGTTGGATCGTGCACATATTCCAGGCGTTTCCGAAATACATGCATTTCAGCCAAGCCTCGTGATAGAGAATCCGCCATCACCACTCGAGTCGGATCGTGCACATATTTGGGCGTCCCTGATATACTTGCATGTCAGCCGATACTCGCGAGTGGTGCCTCCACCAATCCTACCACTTCGCACTCGGACGTCTGCCTAACCGCTAGGCTATGTCTTTCCGTCAGTATTGGAATCATAGTTTCCAAACAACAATATCAACACTGACCCCATCCTAAGGTCAAACCAAGTTGATAGTACGGGGGTTTGCTACCCGAGCTCGCATCACTCCGATTTCTAAACTTCGAGCACAGATTTCCTATACACATCCGAACGTTCGTCGCACGGGGTCTGAGTCATCCAGCAAAGCCATCCTATCGTAAGTTCACTCAACCAAATCTTCGACACATCAATATCGCTCGACCAATAAGCCACTTCGCATAGTCTATCTCGTTGAACACGTTCGACATACTCCGCCTATCATTCCTTCTCAAATCAAGCACGCTATGACACAATTCATCGCTAACCAAAATTTCACATTCCACACTCCCTAACTCATTCATCCCAATTCACGTAATCGATCACAAGGTCGTCCGACTTAACAATATGTTGCGCCCCGATCTCACGCGAGTCAGATTATCCACGGTGGACACGAATCACCATGTACGCTCCCGCGAGATAATCATTCTCATCGGGACGTAACACTTGTTTTGTGTCTAGACTAATTCATTCTCGATGCGCGGATTGGACCTACTCAATCCTCAAGTTTCATTCATTCATCAATCGCAAGTCCTAACATCCTCGAATTCTCCTTCGCATCAAACCGACAAGTCGAGACAATCAACGTTGCCGCGTCCTGATTTTTCGAGTTCGATCATTCCCGTGACATGAATCACCATGTCAGCGCTCATGCGGAACGATCGCCCCAAATCCGACGCAACGCATGTGCGAGGCTAGAGTCGCGCTCGCGCAAGACAAGAATGTCGACGCTGTGGTCATCCGCGTAACCCTCAAGACACAATCATTTTCATCCAACATTCATCTCAATCAAAATCCTAAGCATAACACCCAACCGAACAATAACACTTGCACGATCGTCATCTGCCGAGTCAGAGTACCCCCGAGTTATCGCATATCGATCTTTGATACGCCTCAATACCATCGACGATATGCGTAAACTGACGATCTTCCTTTGCAACCAATTTCGAGTCGTGCGAATGATGCTATCATCCGACTAGATAATCTCCTCGACATTCAAATTTAAGTTCGATCATTATCCCTCGATTCATTCACAACATCAATTTCCTCAAATCCAAATTCGCGTATTGTTCATCCGTCTATCTCAAGTCATCGACCAACATTCATTCCAATTCTTCGTGTTATTTTAGTAACTTCAAATCAGACCTTTCATGCACGCTATCTACATGTCGTGCTAACTTTTCGTACACGATCCGTATCAATTTTCTCAAACAAGTCATCGTACACCCTAACTTTTCCTCGATTCGATTTCACCTACTCAATCATTTTCGCATTTCATACTCGCACAATCCTCAATCCCGTGCACGTCCCGTGCACGTCAATTTCTAAGTTGTTTGAATCACACATCGTCAAATCGTAAAACTATAACTTGTTCAATGATACTCAATCTACGGCTTTGCATACGCGCGACGCTTGCTGATAGACTCATCGACACCCCGAATCCTTAATCGATCGATCGACATCCCTGAGGCTATCGCATACACCACTCAGGGATGAAGTCATTCAACAAATCCTCAAAACTATCATTCGATTCACAATCTACTTCCTCGAATTTCCGTCCGAACGATTCCTTAAATTTCAAGCACGCTCACCTTATATCGCACCGACGATAACATCGTCGTTCGATAGCACCCCTATCGATAGTCATCTCATTTTACTCAATCGAGTTTAACTCATTCTTGTTCGAAACAGTACGAATCCCGCACTCGACTTTGCTAAGGTCGACACAATCCTTGGTGTATATGTCCAACCCGACTTAGCCAACCGTGCTTACGTAAACCATCTTTTTTGTTTTTGCCAAAAACTGTTTTCCTATGTTTTACAAAATAGATAGACTTATTGTATGGACATCCCGTGGGACATTTGAGAGAGAGCGCACCAACGATATCAACTTTGCGGAAGCAACAGAGTTTTGCGGAAACATCGAAGTTAAAGAATTCAATCGATAGTCCAAGGACGTAAAGCCGTGCTCTGATACCACTATGTCACGCCCCGCTCCCGTAGGAGCGATCGTCCTCGCTAAGGCGTGATGCCGCACGAGCCTAGATTGCGCTCGTGCAAGACGGGTTCCATAACGGCCGATTTCAGCGGCTGCGACGGGGTCGTCGCACAGAAGTCCCATGCAGAGACATTGAATAATAGCAGCGGAAATTTAAATCAAGACACAAGTTATTCAAAGAAGCTCTTTATTGATATTGAAACAAAGATTACAAAGGGGTGCAAGGCCAAGATTACAAGTCTCTCAAGCTCACTCATCTCACATTACAAGTCACTCAGCTCTCTCTCATCCCTCAATACAAATCTTGAGCCAGCGAAAGCTTCGGAAGGCGACGTCCATACATTATGTCCCGTATAAGTCTTGACTCCATGCGGCCGTACGCTTCGAATCGCTAATGAACTCCATGCCTCGACGCATCCAAGTGAGCTCCGCTCCACGAGCTTCTACCTGTGCCTGCACATGAAAACTATGTGGGTGTCAGTACTCAACTGTACTGGTGGAATGAGCTCCTCGTCCACCCATACAAAATCGACACGTTTGATTTACTTTTGTGCAACATAGTCCCCTTTATGATTGTCTTTCTACTCTTGCCTTAGGATCAGTTTTAGGACCGACGCTTTGTGGCCTATTTCGTGTCTCTAGACCATCCCGTGCTTGCAACATCAACGTTAACCTATCAAGTCGTGTTTGCCTTACGGTCCAAATCAGAGACGCAACTAAGCGGTAGTACCCTATTTCCTTATGACCGTGCTACAAATCCTTTGTGCCGTGCCTCGCAACTATGTGCGACTCAACCATATCGCCGCCTCGCGGCCCGTGCTACTTTGATCACCAACTGACCCAATCAAGACTTCTGGGCTAAGTGTCACTTTGACCAACTTTGCGTTGCGGCGTTTCTTGACTTAAACTCAAGACAACTCTCATCCAAACTATGCAACTTATATGCCGACAACTCAAGACTCGACGCCACATTTCGTGCCGAAGCACGACGCCTTTGTTGATGCCAAATCTTAGGCCCAAACATTCCTTGTGTTCTAACTTGTACACACACCTTCGACTTGACTCCTTGATATAGTGCACTCACGAATCGACTCAGTCCAAAGGCACACTCGCGGATTGCCGCCCGTGCCGACTCATCTATATGAACTTGGTCACTGACTCCCAGAGCCATTGTGGACTCCCTTTTAGCTGAGTATAGGATGGACCGGTTCGGGTAGCTAGCCCTAATGAGCGTCCACCGAATACTTTGTCCCAGGCGCAGCTATTTTAGACTCTCAGAGCCATTTTTGTTTCTTTAGGCCGCATCGTTCCCGTGGTGCCACAGGTTGCCGTGCGGGGAAACTCTACCTTGTCGACAAGTTGTCCATGACCATGCAAGACTCGACTCAACTGACGTCTCACACAGTCAAACTACTTCTAGTGTTACAATCTCTTTCAGGGCTAAGTTCAACACTTCTCACATCTGAGACCTTGCCTCGGCGTCCCAGTCGCGAGCATTCTTCTTTCTTGCCTCGACGACCCAGTCGCAGCATTCTTCTTTCTTGCCTCAACGACCCAGTCGTGAGCATTCTTCTTTCTTGCCCTATTATTTCATTTCACTCAACTCAGGAACAACTATTGAAACACTTTCCAAACCTAATAAATCAACCGTGGCCCGTGCCTTAAAACACTAAGTCCGTGACATCGTGTCTTAAACAACTTGAAACACTATGTGACACCACCGCCCAAGTCATACTCTACATGATGGGCCTTACGATCGTGAGACTATGTGGTTATACCCGGCCGTAGAACTCATAGGGCCGTGCCTGCTACTACTCCTGTTAGCTTAACGTAACTCGCCTAACTTACTTTGCAACAACTTGACGAGCAAAAGCTGCGCCAAGCCTTGCGTCGTAGGAACGTGCCGTGCACGCGTTCGACTTGAACAACCAAGTTATTTGAGGTACCTAGACTTATGCCACAAGCCGTGCAATACAACTAAACCCGTCGGCGAGCAGAGGCTATGCCACGCCTTGGGCGAAGAGACCGTGCATGCTTTATGAAGCATTTATGCGGGCGACGCCTAGGAATTTGGTTAACTCTTAGCTTGTGGCGAATACCAACTTTTCCTTCTCCCAAGCCACGGGACGAAGGACCGAGTGTCATTTTCAAAGCACGCCGTGCACCAACTCTAAGACGATCGTTTTGGACCTTTCCATATTCTAACTCAATTCGACCCGTCGGGATTACTCTCTTTAGCTACATGGATTCATCTCTTTTATTATTAAGCCTACTTGTGCAAGTTGAAAACACGCGATTTATTATGTGAAGGCAAAGATGAGGCGAGTTCACCGAAACTACCCCACCTGAGCGAGTGGTCGTCTCGACCGAGCGATGTCTCTGAGCAGCCGTTGCAAGGCTAAGTTCGAACGCCGTCGGCGTTCCTATTTCCCCGATTGACTGAGCGGGACGGGGCACTACACTTCTCTCTGCGTAAGATCTCACAAATCTCTCTCCATCTTCCTAAGGAGCATAAACCCCTGACGTTCCAGACGATAACCGCCATTAATTATTAAGAGGGTGGGTCCCCTGAAGCCCTTCTGGACCAGTACCCGGGAATGGTACCACGTCCGTCACCATCATGACCTTCTCCAACCTAGGAGTAGTAGTATGTTGGTTTGCTGTTTGGGAGAGCATCAGGGCCCAAGCCGGGTTGTCCACACAGAGAGACTTGCTGTGGCCTTGCGTACGGCCCTCCTCCCGGTGGTGTCCGTCGCGTAGAGGGCCATCATGTCTCTTTCTGCTATAAACTCTCTCCTCGGATGTACCACCATCTCCCCGATGCTCTCGTCCCGATGTCGTCATGCCTCTGGTAACCATACTCCTCTGTACGAAAAAAGTGACCATAGCCCCACTGGGGTGTACCGGCTGAGGAGAGATAGTCAGACTCAGTCCACTGGCATCCTCCATCAGCCGGCCCCCCTCTTGCATGTCTCCCTCTACTCTATCGTCCCCGCTAGCAGTCACCATCACCCGGGATGATCCAGGCTCCTCAGCTGACTCTGGTGGGATCACCGTCTTCTGTCCTCCAGTAGGGTATGTACTGGAGTGGTGCCCGAAACAGGTACAGTGTGAACAAGCATGTGGAACCAATTCATACTCAACTTTCTGGGTAAGAACCTCTCCAGACGGGACCTCATACTCCAATATACTCGGGAGCTCTCCACCGGTCCTGATCTCTACGAACATCCTCGCATACATCAGCCGCGTCCGAAAGGCTGTAGCATCGTCAGCCTTGATCGGGTTGCCCACCAAGCTAGCAAGCCTCATGAGCAGGGGGATGCTCCAATATCTGACTGGGAACTCCGGGAAGCGGATCCAAACAGGGATAGCGTTGAGGACATCATTCTCACAGCACAGCTCCGAGGTCCATTCTTTCAGTATTATCAGTCTTCTATCGAACGTCTAAGGTCCTCCTTGTGTAATCCTGACAACGTCTTCCGCTAGGCCAAACTTTACGTAGTAGAAGCCATTCTCTCTCGCAAACACCTCCATACTTCCTTTTGGTTGCCAAACACGTGCCAGATATGTCCGAATCTGTCCATAGAAGGGCTTGTTCCCCAGCACATATAGGACCAACGTGTTTTCCCAAAAAACTGTAACCTTCGCTATCTCCTCCGTAGGGAACGAGGCTCGGAAGCTACTCCCCACCTTCTTTGGTTGGACGTACGCTATTGACGAAGGGCATTTGGGTCATACGGGCTTGCAAATGTCTGCCCAAGACTTTCACACAGGTCGGATATATGTCCTCGAAGCCCATTGGCCGCCACTCGGGGGAGGGGACCCTACTCCAAGGCCCCCCGTGTCAGAAGCACTCCCTTTTCCTTTCTCCGCCATCGTAGCTTTGGGTCGCCACCCCGTCGTCTTACTGCCAGCATTGGACCCCGAGCGTGGGGGCACCACCTAGTCCCTGGGATGTCTTCCTCGTCCCTGAGCCAGCCCGTCCTCCTATCTGTGGTGAAACGCGTCTTAGTTTGCATCTGGCCTCTACTCACATCTTGACGCGATCCACCATCCTTGTCCAGACTCCTACCATTGCGACGTCTCGTAACCGTCGTCCATCCGTCATTCTCCATCTGTCCGCCCTGAGATCCAGGCATGGATCCAGGTTGGAAAATCGGCGATCCCGTCAGATCTGGGTTCCAACTATCGTTGTGACCTTTGCCTGTCGTTGCCGGCGAACCTCCCGGGGCTTTTTCTCGCGGAGGGGCCAACGCGCCACCTGTCGACGAGCCTCCACCGGCCGGCCTGCTCCCCGCCGACTTGCTGCTGCCAGAGCCGCCACCTCCATCGTCGGCGCCAGCACCCCCTCTGGCCGGACCGCCCCTGCCAGAGCCACCTCCGCCTGTGCCACCAACGTTGGTGCCCGCGACCACGCTCTGGCCAGCCCCGCGGCTACTTCCCGAGTCGCTGCCGCCTGTGCCACCGCCTCCTGCCGCCGCGCCGCTCATTGCCGGCCCGCCCCCGGCCGGGCTGCCGCTAGCAGCGCCGGGGTCCCACGTGAGGGACCCCATAGGATTAGATGCCCGATCACCCTTGGCTGCTCCCGATTCCATCTTTATATAACATACACACACACACACACACACACATATATATATATATATATATATATGCAGTTAAAATATATATATATATATATATATATATATATATATATATATATATATATATGCAGTTAAAAACCATTATATATTGGTTATATAACCGATATATAACGGTATCGGTTCGAAACCGATTTTTTTGGGAGAAATCGGTTAAATATCAGTACCGATATTATCGACCGATATGACCGATATATACTGATATATCGATTTTGAAAAAAAACGGATATATCACATTTAGGTTTAGTTAAAACACAAAGGGGTGCAGGAGAGAAAAAAACTTTTCTTGTATATTTTATAATAGATGTTCGTGCTTCGATGGGTGCCGATGATGTTGAAGGACCAACCACAAGAAGTACAAGGTCACGAGTTGTTACATATTCACTCTCCTCACTTGTTCACGATGATGAATATATGGAGGGTGAAGAAGATGAAGATGAACAAACTAGGGAAGAAGGTGGAGAAGATAGCGATGGTGAAAACGAAGAAAATAAAGTTGAGGCTAATGAAGATTAATAGATGTTGAAACTTGAAAGTTGAATTGGGATCTTTTTTGTTTTCATATTAGTTGAACCGTTTTGAAGTGGTACTTTTTATATTGTAATGTTGGTTTGGGTATGAACCTTTTAGTTTTAATGCTTTAAGAAACTCTTTTTGTATATTTTCTAGTAGATAACTATTATGTGTGTTGTTCATATATAAAAATTGTGTTAAAAATGCAAACCGATATTTGCCGTAATAAATCCGATATATCGGTGATATATCAATAACTCTACTGGACCGTTATCATGAAAAAGTCATTTTTAACTGCATATATATATATATATATATATATATATATATATATATATATATTTGGAATAAGGATGAATTTATTCCTCGCATATAGCGGAAAAGGTATTAAAGTACAACATCTCAACTCTCCAAGCCCCAAATAATACTATTATGGGGCCATTACAGATACATCGAATTCTATATTATGTAGAATTCCAATAGGGGGGGTAGTCAAGCCCTCAAAGATACGTCTGTTCCGCTCCTTCCAGATGTGCCAAACAGACGCAGCAAGACGAGCTCTGGCTTTTCTAGCCCACCCCGGATCTCGGCCTCTGTGATCTCGGATCCAGCTGAGAATGCTCCGGATGTCTCGGTCCACCCCAACTCCTCCTCTCAGCTGTGCACACTGCTCAGTCCAAATGTGCCAGGTCATCGGACAAACAAAGAAGAGATGTCCCATAGATTCATCTTCCTCATTACATAACACACATTTGGCATCCGGGATCTGCATCCCAAACCGGAGGAGTCTGTCTCTCGTCATCAGTCTACCCCGGAGGAGGCGATATGCACATAGTTGCATTTTCCGTGCAACGCCCTTGCCCCAAATGAAGTCCACCTCCTCAGCCTGGTTGTGGTGGGTCCGAACCAAATCGTAGCAGCTACGAAAGCAGAATAGACCTGACCTGCCCCCCATACCTGGGCCGGCCCAGCTCCATGTATACTCCGTCTGGCTAGCGTCGATAGTAATAAGGCGTATCTCCTCGGCTAGCTGAGCAGTATATGTATATCCCTCTGGCCTCCAAACTCCATCTCTGATGATCCGACTACATGTGAGCCCCCTGCCCGCTTCTCTGTCCAGCTGCCCTCCCAGAAGCTTGAGCAAGGATCTGGAGCCCAACCAGGGGTCCAGCCAGAGGTCGGTAGTCGTCCCATCCTTCATGTGCCTGCAGATAGCGGTCTGAAGCACCGGTCTACACCTAAGGGTGGCCTTGAACGTGACCGAGAAATTGTTGTCTATCCTGCAAGCCCAGAAGTTGGTCCTCCTCAGGTATCTGTTCGCCATCCATCTAGCCCAAAGCGACCCCCCTTGATGAATCTCCAGGCCATCTTCACACAAGCTGCTTTCCTGACCGTGTGAAGAGACCTCAACCCCACTCCTCCTTCCTCCCGAGGCCGACATAACTGGTCCCAGGATATCGCATGCATCCCTCCCCTCCAGATAAAGTCAGCACAGATGGCCTCCACTTTACGAATAGTAGCCATGGGGATCTGGATAGACTGGAACCAGAACATCGTGATGCCTGCAATAACCGACCGCACCAACTCTATCCGGCCGCCAAAAGATAGACCCGCAGCTTGCCAGCCTTCCACCCTCCTCTGAGCAAAGTCCACCAAGCTGTGACAATCCTGCTCTCTGGCATAATTGACCGTCAGCGGAACCCCCAAGTATTTCACTGGGAGCTCGCCTCTGTCCACACCTAAGGCGAAGGCTCTCTCCTCCTGCTGTGTGCACCGGGAGCTAAAGTAAACTCTGCTCTTCTCCCTGTTTAGCTGGAGCCAGAAAGCCGTCCGAACTCCTCCATAATGTCAGAGAGCGCTCTCATTCCACGCATGGAAGGCTGGAGAAGCACCAATAAGTCGTCAGCATAGATGAAGTGGGATACAACCGGACGCACCAACCGAAAAAGGGGAACGATCCTCTTGCTATGCACTGCCGTATCCATCATGCAGGTAAAGTACTCCATCACCAAGGTAAATAGATACGGGGATAGGGGGTCTCCCTGCCTCAACCCCCTGTTGCTACTGAAGTAGCCATGCGGCGTGCCCTGGATGAGGACTGAGAAAGTAGGGGAGCAAATGCACTCCCTCACCCTCGCAACCCACCTCTCATCGAATCCCATGGCAAGCATCAAGTGACACAGGAAGTCCCTGTTGACCGTATCATATGCTTTCCGGAGATCAAGCTTCACACAAGCCTTCATTCCCCCAGGTTTGCTGAACTCCCTCACCATCTCATGAGCTAGCAGGCTGTGCTCCGCTATCGACCGGCCCTTGATGAACGCTGCTTGGTTCTGGGACACCAATCCCTGCATAATCTCCTCCATACGCCTGCACATAAGATGAGTGATAATCTTGTAAAGAAAATTACAGCAAGCAATGGGCCGGAAATCCGCAAGTGAGGTCGCTCCCTCCTTTTTAGGAACCAGCGTCAAGAAAGTGTGGTTCATCTCCTTCAGAAGCCTGCCCTCCACAAAGAACTCCTGAACCGCCGCCAGAACATGGGTCTTAAGCACACCCCAGTGTCGCTTAAAGAACCCTGAAGAGAAGCCATCAGGCCCGGGAGCTTTGTTGGGATTGGCCTTCATAACAATATCCTCCACCTCCTCCATCCTCACAGGTGCCAGAAGCAGACTGTTCCCATGTCGGGACACCAGTCTCTTCGTGACAAGAGCAGGGAACGTGCTAGAGTAGCCAGTCTGCTGATAGAGGGCCGTGTAGAATATGACTGCCTCCTCCTGAATCTCCGCCGGGTCCCCAACAAGACGTCCCTCAGCATTCAGAAGTCTGGGGATGCTGTTCCGGTGCTGGCGGGTGCGGATCACATCGTAGAAGAACTTGGTGCAGCGGTCACCATCCTTAAGCTAGGTACATTTAGCCCTCTGTGCCGCACTAATCTCCTCCTGCTGGCGTATGATGCTGACCTTCCCAATTAGGAGCTTCTCCTTGGCCGCCAGCTCCCCGTTCAGAATGTCAGCTTGGAGGGCCACCTGAATGTTCTGCCGAGTGTTTCATACAATAAGTCTATATGTTATGATTTCTGATGTGGATATTTTGTTGTTTAGTGATAGCCACGGAGAGCGCGGTGTATGGTTTGAGCAGTTTGCGAGTTAGGATGTTTGGAATGAGAATGAGTTGGACTTGGTTATGTGAGATGTTGGATGTGCAACAATGTATCAATAGAGGTGCTGCAGTCGGCTACGAGTACTGTTGCGAGTATTGATAGAAGTTATTGCCTAGAGTGGCGTGGAAATGGATGTTATGTTTGTGGTCATTGGAACTACCGTGGCATGGATGTCTGTGCGAAGAGTGGCTAAACCCCAGAGTGGTGTATCGTGTAACCCTAGTGTATGTTGGATATTGGTAATATTGGTATCAAGGAGTCTATCAGTTTGGATGGGTAGTGCGAGGTCTTAGTTTAGAGTTATGTCTGGTTGAGACGATTTCAAGGTCTCTTGTTGGATTAGTTCGAGTAATCGAGAATATTTTTTGGTGGATTAAGATTTCATTGGATAAAGATTCGAGAATTTGAAATGGATGGCTTAGCTGAGAATCGATAAGAATCGTGTATTAATGGTGTTTTGAAATTGATCGGATTGAATTTTTGAGGTTAGTGCTCGGTAGTGCGATGTAAAGTTTGTTTGGAGGATATGAGAATGGTCTTAAGTATTGAGGAATTGTATTGCTCGATGAACTGAGATATCATATAACTATGATTTGATCTTGAGTATAGAAATTGATCTTGTATCGAATTTGAATGATAGCATTGATTGAAACAAGTTTGATGTTAGTGAATTGATGTTTTCTGATTATGCATATAATTAATGATATTGAGGTATATCGAAACTCGTTAGACATTGACTCGGGGATATTCTGATTGGATGGACGATAATAGTGTTGCATGTTGAATCGTTGATGTATGTTAACTTGATGTTTAGCTTATGGACTGTTGATGGATTTGAAGTTTCTTATGATTTGGATGGATATCATGAGTATGGAATAAATTGATATTAGTTAGATTCGGCTTGGCAAATGTCTGAAATTCTTGGTGATTGATGAAATTGATTTGGAGTGATAAACTTGAAGGATTACGAGGATTTTGAGTCAACCTATAACTTGGCTGGAATGAATATGTAAGATTGAAACGAATGGTGACGACGATGACTGCCTTAACTTGCGGATCGAATTTAAGTTGATCTTGATTTTATAAGAGAATTGGATGTATAGAGATTGATCGAGTTAGATTAGAATTGAAAATAAGTTGTGGTTGGTGAATCCAAAATTTAAGAGTTATGACTTGTGATTTGGTGATTGAAATTTACGACTTGGAAATGGTGGAATTTATTGTACGAAATTTAGGATCCGGATTATGAGAGTTGCTTGGATTGATGTTGTCGATCATAAATTAGTCGAGGATGATTGTTGGATTGATTGACCTTAGGTGAAAACTTTGGTAGATAGACTTCAACCTTCGGATTTTGAGGATGTTGATGTTAGCGATTTGGTCTGTGTTGATTTTCTTGATATTTCGAGATAGAAGTGTTTGCCTTAAATTTAGATAGAATCCTTAGATTGTTGAGTAATACTTGACCATAGAATTGAGACGGGTGCAGTGATTTCTGGTTGTCTGTAGGAGATGAGGTATCTCGATGCTTTAGTGTAGATGCGAGTTGCTAGCCTAGTAGTTAGGCAGACGTCCCAAAGTTGAGCGTTAGGGATCGATAGGACGACCTTAAGAAAGTTGCCTAGGTAGATTGCATTAGAATAGAGCCGGGTAGCGAGATTGCATGATAAGCTTGGAAAGTGATTTGGTTCTTGAAAATTTTGATGAATTGCTTATATAGTTGGAAGAAACGAGATTGTATCTGAAATTTGTCGGATTGATTTCTTATGGTGGGATCCTCTTAGAGGATTGCGGACATGATGGATAAGATATTTTTTGGGAAGATCGTGTCTGATATAAAATCGTGTGTGGATACGTCATTGATAGCAATGTGATCCGTGAATTTGATTTAGCTTGGATTTGAATTGATTTTTAATGAAGTAACCTTGAGTTGTGCGTATGCTAGAATACTTGGAATATCGATTGCATCGTTGTATGAAAATTTTGAAGGATTGAGTTTTGGCTAATGGAATTTATTAGGTTTTAATGGTTCAAGATTTTCTTTGAACAAAAGTTGATGGATGAGATGGATACATGTTTTGATATGGTTGCAAGCTGACGATGAATTTAGATCGACCCTTCGAAATTGAACGATGATGACTTTATACTTGTCTGAAATTAGACGATGTTAACAGATCATGAGATCATGTTTGGAAAGAGTATGGTTGATGTATACATAATAAGTGAATCGGATTGGGCTAGTTTTCTAGAATCGAGAATTTTTTTGAGAGATGGAATGTCGATTTATTCAATGGTAATTTTTGATAATATGTAGTCAACATTAATCAATTAACGAAAGAAAATGTGTATGACACGAACATGTAGAACCATACTCTATGTGAGAAAGCTGACTCCAGAGGTCCATTATATAGACATGAAACGGTCTCACTGTACGATTTCCTTGAGTAACAAAGTGTGTAGTCCGAACTTGGTACTCATAAGCGCCGTCTCTCTGAGTATATTATCAAGCTGTAGCATAATAGTGGGCGAGACCGACCGAATAATCATGTCCATAGCTTGATGTTTATCTTATGTTCACGTGTTTAGACGACTTTGAAATATTGCATCATCCTTCGCAGGAGTACGGATCGGATGCGAAACCGTACCATCAACATGTCCCTATTAACGACGTCCCCGTAGATGGCTTTTGAA
Organism: Iris pallida; assembly: GCA_029216955.1. Lineage (NCBI taxonomy): Eukaryota > Viridiplantae > Streptophyta > Magnoliopsida > Asparagales > Iridaceae > Iris > Iris pallida. Next base: position 1,790,172 of record JANAVB010027198.1, on the reverse strand, counting down.
ACTCAATGTCCAAACTCTGTAGTTCGGACCCTCCAAGATGATAAGAAGGTGAGACTCGGTCATACTAGTAAGATCCGTAGCATACGTCAAGACGGACACAGTACAAGACGAGATTACAACCCAATACGATTACACCGCAACACATACGACATAGCACCAGCCTGCACCAAGTACATCACAATCCAAATACAAAACAACCACTCACTACAAATACAATGCAATCCACATAAGAAACACTAACATAAACTCTTCTTACAACAATGGTTGATTGGTGGGTCCTGCAAGTGGGTTCAGGAGACCTACGCTCAGATCTGGTCAAACAAGGAAACACTTCGTCAAACAAGGAATGACTGGTCCATTTTCTGCCTCGTGGACTGTATGCAATTGGGTGCATACACACAGAGAACACAAGTGTGAAATTGGTAGGTGGGCACAAATAAATGTGGGTGCAAACTTGGTGATGTTCTAGAATATCGAACAGTCTTTGATCAAACAAACAAATAAAATAAAATCGATCTTAGAAGAGAGAAAGTAATCTCTCTTCTCTTCTGATGCGGGATGGATGCGAGGCTTAAAACCAACAAATTAATTGAATTAAAGTAAGTTTAGTTTCGCTCTCTGCTAATTACCAAATAATTTATAGGTTGCCCAAATTAATGATTATGTGGAACAAGAGATCATAAACTAACCTGCAAAACTTAGGTTTTGTAGGAAATTAAATCGAGTTACCAATAAATCGGGACAGTTCTCTATTTAATATGTTGGTTGATGGCAATAAGTTTCATTTGTTATTTTTTTAGAAGCAGTCAAGTTATTGGTGGATTAGCTGCCTATTGATAGGTATTGGATGATAGTTGCAGTTGTCGTAATTAATTGATTTAAAATGAAGAGGGAGTCTAGAATTGAAATGTCGACTGGTTACCATAAGGAGGTGCTTCTGCTTCTGACTGCTTTCTGCTGCTGCTTTTTGCTGCTTTCTGTCCGGAGGAGAGTGGTAAGGGAGAGTCAGGAATGAGAGATGATTAGGAGAGGGTGAGGAGTTTGGCTATCTCGGCCACATAGAGAGAGTAGAGTTCTTTAAGGAAAATTCTTTTCATTCATTCATCATTTATTACATGCCTTTTATCCTTTGACAAGCAAGGATATAAATAGGATCTCAAAACAACCAACAACTAACCAATTCCTAAGGAATAGACAAGTAGCAACAAAAAACCACCACCAAACAACCACACTCTTCCTAGAGACTAGGTAACAATAAAAAACGTAATAACAAATAAAAAATAGAATAACAAAATGAAATCTGAATTCAAAATTCAAATTCAAATTTAAAGGCTAATCTATATTGAAGCCATGTCGCGCCGTCTTCTACATTGGTAGGTCTTCGTAATTAGAGGTCTGATGTCCTCATCAATTCTTCCAGGATGAAACTAATTCGGCTCTGGTGAATGACTCCAATGGCTATTGTCTTAGTGCTCTAGTAAATTTGGATCAAGCTTCTGCAGCTCCTCCCGTGTAATCCACGAATTATCAGATTCAGGTCGACCTCTCTATCGAACCAAGTAACGTTGACAAAGACTGTATTCAGTAGAGATGATCTGATCATCCAATATTCTATCAATATAATATGCTGATTGGGACCATGGAAGTAAGGGTAGTAGTGGGGAACTCTCTGGAATGGGCTTAAGGGTAGGCTTCATGAATCCACCTGTAGATTTTTTGGACTAATTGTGGGACCTTTGTAACCATCAAATTCTCAATATTAAATGTAAAACTGATCCCAAATCCAAGTGGTAGGTCGATGACATATGCATTCAGTTCAATTTTTTGCAAAATTCTAAATGGTTCTGCACTGCTGTTACGGCCCGCACCCGGAAGTTCGAGCATGAATACGTGGAGCACGTCCAGCCTACGCCGCAGAGTCGGCGGTAGTAAGATGTCAATCCTCAGGTATATCTAAATCTCAATCCAACAATAACATAAACTAGAATCTAACTCAATCACAAGTACTAGTAGGTAGATATGACATGGAAAGGATAAATCCACAGAGTACAAATCTGATAGTCAAGTACAGTCATCCTCAAAATTATTACAACTCAGCCAAATGTTCTGGTAATGGAAATCTAATCAACAGAAAGTAAATGCTAACTAAACTAAGCAACCTCCAATGGTAAGTCTGCTACAGTATCCTCTGCATCTTCAGATAAACCATGATCAGCCTCAGGTGTGCCATAGAAAGTGGGATACCAGTCCACTAAGTCATCGCCTAAAAATGTCGTTATCCAGTCAGGATTGAAGCAAGTACATACTTTGAAATACTATTCATAACATGATATAAATCTATATAATAGGAAATAGATAGAAAAATGCAGATAAATATGTCGAACTGTAGTCATGGTAAGACAATAAGATAAACAGGTAAAACAGGAGAATTATGGCAGGAGATATCATGGCACGTGGCAAAATCAATATGAAATGCAAAAGTCATATCTACACTACGTATGTTCGAAATATCACATTCTATATGTGATCGGCTGAGGGATCTACTTGGTCAGGCTCAATCATACGTGTAATGTATGATTAGCTATCAGGCGCGGTCAGGCTCAATCATACGTGTAAGGTATGATTATCTATCAGGCACGGAACACGGAGTACGGGATTTTGATCACATATATGCTAAAGTATTTCGTGTCCAACTAGTAATCATGGATTCAATGTACAACACGAAATATGATCACGGTAAACACGGTAAACATGGAAATACGGTAAACATAAAATAGAATCCATAACAATAATCTCTTGTGAAAATCGTGGCAATAATCATGGCATGCACATCTAGATCGTAAAATACAGTAACTATCATGAAATGAAATCAATCGTTGTAAGTACTTGCCTCGGGTATATGACGTCGACGTATACGACACGAACGTGTCGACACGGAAAGTATCACAGTCTAAAGTCCAATAACAATCTCCAAGATCGTATCATCCGAAGTCATAGTCGCTGAAGATCATAACGTCCAATAAATGTCCAAGATTGATTTTGAGAGTCGACACGATCATCGAGAAAAGAAAACGAATTGGTTAGTCAATGATCCTGATTTGATTAAAGAAATTGAAAAGAGAAACTTTTAAGGAATTTAGTCATAGTCGAGAATTGGACTATCTAATCCTAAGAAATTTTGATTAGCTAATTACTATAGTTATTTAGAGAATAAAAATATTTAACAAGAGACTTTTCAAAAATATTTATTATTTTATTTTAAAATTAATATATAATAATTTCCTAGAACTTATTATAAACCATTTTGGAAATAATTATAAATATAAATACCTAGAATATAGTCTAAATATGCTAATCATCATATTATCAACATACAATTTATTTAAGCATAAATTAAAGTTGAAACATATATAGAAATTATTTACTATAATAATCATAATAGCTATAATAATTTTATATAATATACAAAAGACTATTTCAACCAAATATAAAAATATAGTTGTGGGCTGAACCCAAAACCCATGGATCTGGGCCTGGTCCAGCCCACTGAATCCACAAAATATGAAAATAATGTGTAACCCTAACACCAGCATATGGGCTTAGGCCCATCAAGCCCAGCCAAACAAAACCCTATAATTCTATTGCTCCCATTGATGCTGTTATGTGTTTTAAACACAGAGAGAGAGAGAGAGGGTGATAGGTTGGGGAAGAAGAGGGTTATTGAAGAGGGAAAGAGAGGCAGAGCGACTGAGAGTGAGGGTGAACGAGAGGGGAGAGGGAAGAGAAAGAGAGGGGTTGAGAGAGTGAACGAGAGCTTGAGAGAGAGATCAAGAAGGAGAGGGAAAGGGATCGAGAGGGGCAAGAGCTCACCGGGAACTCTGATACGGGGGTCGTCGTCCGGCGGCGAGACAGTCGCTCGAGCGTCGACGCAGATCTAGAAGCGTTTGGTGGCTCTGAATAGGTCGGCAGCGCTCGAGGAGAGACTGAGGTGGAGGATCGTTAGAGCTCGTCGAGGCCGTCAGTGCGAGATCTGGGACGGGCCGACTCAGATCTGGCGGAGAGGTCGCCTGGGACGCGGTGCTCAGTGCAGGCGGCCGACGTCCATGTCAGGTGAGTGGTGGCGGTGGTGATTTAGGTGATGGTTATGGAGTGATGGTAGCGAATGGCTGGGTTTGCTATCGGAGGATAGGGTCGCCAGCGGGGAAGGGTACGACGGAGGTCTGGGTGGTTGGTCGGGGTGGAGTGATGGTGGTGGTTGATGGCGGTGATAATGGGGTGCGGCTGCGGTGGAGGTGGTGTGATGTGGAGAATGGGGTTGAGTCGGGGACGGTGGTCAAGGTGGTTGCTGTAACGATCCGCTCCGTCCTAGTGGAACGCCGACTCAAACGGCGTAAGTGCAACGACTCGAACACCGTCTTGCTCGGGGAAATGACTCGCTTAATGCAAAGGCAATGGACTTGGCCCTTCAGGAGAATCCAGACTTAGACTTTCAAAGGCGCGCTCGGAGTCTCGCTCGGCCGATGCAATCATAGATAAGGTGGGTGGCTCCGATGAACCTGTCTTTGCTTAGCATAGACACATAATAATACGAACACTATTGCTAGAATCTCTAGGCGATAACACCGTACATGCTAACAAAATGGCTCAACGCACCTAGCTAAGGGAATAATTCCATCTTGTATGCTTGTATAGAACATGGAAAAGAACTGGAAAAATATGCGAACTCTCGTACCGCACTCCATACTCGTGCAAACACACAACTTACATTGCGAGTTGGTTTACTTATGTGTTCAACTATGAACGAAAGGCTTGTTACTTAGAATCATACCACAACTTGAGACAAGAAACAAGAAATGGCTCACAAAAATGAGAGGAAGACTATCAACATAGTCATTCCGAATAGAGTACTAGTAACATTGAAAGGTTTCGGGACCGATGGGTCGCCAAGACGGTTCCCGCACAGGGAGTTGCGTAATGTATGAATGAACAAATGAACGAATAAGTGAATGAAGGAATCAACGAAATGAATGAATGAATACATGAATGAATCAATGAACGAATGAACAAGTGAAAGAAAGAAAAGAAAAGAAAAGAATGAATGAAAGAAAGGAAAGGAATGGTTAGCGATAGGTATGACGAGGACGTGCAACGGGGCTCGCTACCCACGCTGCACGGACGCCGCCACCAACCTGGTCGATAATGCATTATGGCTCTAGACGGTCTGATAAGTAAATTTATTGGCTCATGACTACCAAACAAGATAATTGGCTCATGACAGCCCGACAAGTTAAACTAAAAATAAGAATACGAAATGGCCGCGGACAACTCGTGCACGAGTGACGAAACAAACGATTCCAAGACAACGATCACGACATCGTGGTCGGTCTAGGCGGAATCATGGCTTACGGGTGGCTTGTGTGCGGGCTCGGGCACACAAGAGACGTAAGACCGGGTATTGCATCGACTATCAAGGTGTACCAACCATCACGCTTGATAGATGCGAATACAAAGAGGAACATGTCCAAATGGCTTGTGGTGCCAGCGACTGATGCATATAGATTAAGTTGGCTCGATTGCGGCAATCCGCGTGCGAGACCTTGCATTGAAACAAGTACATCTGACTAGCTGAACATACTATGTTACTGAATAAAACATATCTAAACAACAGTTGAGCATAACACATCCTGACAACTTGAGTAAGCTGAACAAGTGTGGAACTGAACAAAGCGCCTTCTGAACAGGCTTGAATATAACACAACAAATGAACTAGAGTACTTCGTACAAAAGAGTTAGAAACACGCCTACGACGCGCTACTACCTGAGGCAGGAACACGCCCTTGACACTTTTGGATACTTAGGCAAACCTGCCAATTCGTAATGCATAATATGTTGGCTAACTTGGTTTACTTTGGACAGGGACGATCATACGGTAAGTATGGTAAGTTGCACATGTTTTACTTATGCGACACTTGAAAACGATAACACGGGATAGGCTTTGAATGTTATGCCATGAAACTGATCCTAAGGCAAGAATAATAAGACACTAAATGATTGATGGTGCACAAAAGTAAATTGAACGTGTTTGGTAATGATAGCGAGTGGATGAGCTAGCCTCCTCACCAGTGCATAACAATGTACTGATAATCACATAGATTGTATGCAGAATGCGGGAGAACTACGTCGGGTGCGGAGACTTTCCTCGAACGTGCTAAGGCGCGGAGCTAACTCTGGAGTCTTGGAGCGTTGCAAAGGAACTGAAGCACCATATACGGGCCATAATGTATTGGAATATCGCCATGAATCATTCCATCTTGTAAGCCACTTGGCACGTCTTTTATGTTTTGAGAGAGAGAGCCTGAGGGAATTGTAATCTCGGCATAACGCCGCTTGTACTACTTCTTGAATATCAATAAAGACTATTGAGTTTGTTTCAAATTGTGTCAATTTACTTTCCGCTGCAAATGGGGACACTCTGTGCGACTCTGTGGCCTAGTTTCAAACGGCCGTTTCTGGACTTAGCCTTGCACGAGCGCAACCTAGGCTCGTGCGGCATCACGCCTTAGCGAGGACGATCGGTCCTACGGGACTGGGGCGTGACAGATTGGTATCAGAGCACAACTTTACGTCCTTGGACTTCATTTCTATTTTCACAGTTTTGAAAGCTCAATCGTGGAAAAAAGAAGTGTACGCTCTCTCTCGTTGACCCTTGGGATGTTCCATACAATAAGTCTTATACTTGCAAAAGCTCGTATAAGTATTCGATTGGACGGGATCGATGTGCGAAGGCCTTTGTGCCAAACTATGACGGACTTGAGTTAAACGGAACCAATGCTAAAAGTTAGCAAATGTTACGCATACCTAAATGACTTTACGCTGACGATAGCGAACGAGTGTACGAGACCAAAGTATAGTCCGAACGGGTCGGCTATGCACACAGCCTTTGGCTAAGTTGTGCTGAGTATCGCACACCTGGACCTTCTGGTGCGAACGAGTTGCGAGCGAGATTGACTGCCGCTCGGACGAGAAAAAGTGAGACTTAGAACTTATATCGATATAAACGCTATCGAACCAACGATAGGTAGAACACGGAGACTGGTTATTAGATTTGGAGGAACGGACGAACGTATACTTGAACGTGTCGATTGTAAATTGAATGATCACTTCGATGACTTGTAGAATGACTTGACCCCGAGTGGTGTATGCGATAGACAGGAAGAGGAATAAGAATGAGTTTCGACGACTAGTCGAGTGGTTCGAATCCTGAGTGGTGTATGGACCATCTAGTGAACTGTTCGACCAAAATTTATGGACTTACGAGTAGCAACCGGTATACAAGCTAGCGATATTATCGTGTAAAGCCTTAGAATGAGTAAGACTTAGTTGGTCGTGATTTCGAGAGTCTCAAACGAGATGCCGTCGAACGAATTATGAATATGTAGTGCAAGTTACGAAATAGTTGGATAGAGATTTGGAACGATGAAACGAATGGATGTCTTGGTGGAGAAAACTTGGTGGATCGTACGTGCGATTTTGGAATAGTCGAATTGGGTAAAAACTTGAGTTGAAGTAAAGTACTCATAGACATGATCTATGATAGCACGATTGAAAGATAGCGTGCATGAACGTTGATTTGAAGATACGAGAATGACTAAGGAGTTAGAATAGATGTTGCTCATTTACTTGAGTTAGTGTGAAACAATGCAATTGAGGAATCAAGTTGCATGACTCAGATTTTGTTGCAAAAGGAAGATCGTCAGGTTATGTACATCATCGATGGTATTGAGGCGTATCAAAGATCGATGTACGATAACTCGGGGGGTACTCTAATTCGATAAAAAAAATGATCATGTAAAATGACAATGTTTCGATGGATGTTGTGCTTGGGATTTTAATAGAAATGAATGTTTGGATGAAAAGGAAGTGACTTGATTGTTCGCTGATAACCACAACGAGAACGATCTTGTCTTGCGCGAGCGCAACTTCAGCCTCGCACATGCGTCACGTCGGATTTGGGACGATCATTCCGCGTGAGCGTTGGCATAGTGATTCATGTCCAGCGGGAATGATCGAACTCGAAATATCATGACATGGCAATTTTGATTGCTTCGATTTGTGGTTTGAAGCGAAGGTGAATTCGAGGATTGTTCGGACTTGTGAATGACGATTAAGAGAACTTGAGGATTGAGTAGACCCAATCTACGTATCGAGAATGAATTAGTCTAGACTCAATGCAAGAGTTATGTCCCAATGGGGACGATTATTCTGCGAAAACGTTGGCATGGTGATTCATGTCCGCCGTGGATATTCAGACTTGCGTGAGATTGGGGTATGACAAATTGCTTGGCTAGACGACCTTGTGATCGACAACGTGCATTGGATATGATGGATAGGTGAATTGTATCAAACAATATTGAAGAGATAGACTATGGCAATTGCTAGTTGGACGTACGATATTGAAGTACCGAGTATTTGGTCGAGGACAATCTACCGTAGCATGACTTTGCTGAACGAACGCGGACTTTGTGTGAAGAGTGTCTTGATGTAAATAGGATGAACACTGCTCAATGTTTAGAGATTTGAGTGAAATGAGCTTGGGTAGAAGTATCCCGTACTAACGAACAAATGGTTTGACCATAGGATTGGGACGAACGTCGTGCAACGACTTTGCACGATGAACCAAGAACTTGACTTGTAGCTATGACCTTGTGAGCTGACCTAACGGATAGGTTGACAACCCTATGCCGAGTGATTGAACCTGTGTGACCGATTTTAGAGTATCGTTTGGACGGACGATAAATCTGGGGCAACAAGACTTAGTGTTAGGACGCGGAACTGGGAGTGTGCGTTAACGACAATAATACCAGCCCCGAATGAAGTGAATGAATGAAATCGATGATGCACAAGTAAAGTTGGGATAACAAATTGAATCGTTACTTGGAAGACATGTAGTGCCCCGCTTTCGATAGGCGACAGACTTCATAATATGCTTGCGCCGAGTCAGATCGGTCGGGAACTTAGATGGCCATTTGACTCGATCGCTGAGCTTGGCAAACGATAACACCTTGCGGCATCGATCAAATCGATTTGGACGGATGTTACAAGAATCGATCCAACTAATGGAACGACTTCTGTTGGAATAAGTCCTAGATGCAGCGGGCTGCGTCTCGGCGAGTGAGCTCTATATAAGAGTCCCTTCGACGGGACCGGACCGCTGTATGGCTTCTTGGAGCTTTTGCCGCTTGGCTTTGATGAAGTGCTTTCGCGTCGTTTTCTGAATGCAGTTACGAATTTCGAAGCGAAGGAATAAAGAAGGAATCCTAACTAAGTGTTGGTGCCATTGCAGGAGCTCGCGTAACTGAAGCTTGAACGTTGCGAAGCGCTTCGACGGTCGGCACGATCAAAGAACTTGGTGGGTGATTCGGCCCCTTCTTTTCTACTCTGTCCCGCAAACAAAATCCTTTGCCTTGAATTCATTCAAATCGACGATGCCAAGTTAAATGCATGCCAATCCACTAAGGTCAAGAACTCGGAAAAAATGTATCGATTTAGAGTAATTTACTCTGAAAATATAAGTTTCGCACATAAACGAGAAAGTTTAAGGTTCTAGTAAAATGACAGACTATTTCACGTGCTGCAAAATAATATGAAATGTCGATTGTGGCTTACGGTGTCGCGGGAAATTTGGTGCCTACGGGATGCTAAGTCGTAAGTACGGCTCGGAAAAAATGATTCTTTGCATGAGTAGGGCACAAATGATAATGTCGCTCAATACTGTCCGCGCTATACAAATCTGTCTGCACATATTAAACTGTTCACGCATTGGCATGGTCATGGACAGCTTGTGCACAAGTTGAACTTTCCTCGATGCGGTATCCGGGGCATCGGAACCGAATCGACCTAGGGGGAATAAACAAATTCGTGCTTCGGCGCGAGGCATTGCTAGACCTGCAGCAGGGCTTGCAACCCATGCTGACAGGTACGTCGTAATGCCGTATAAAAGTCCCTCGTGGTGCATAGCATCAATGACCGCACATGTAAGATAGTAGCATGCTCACCTATTGTCTTATGCAGGTAGTAAATATTATCTGTGTTTTATGCAGGGACGAGCACGGCCGTGGTAAGAAATGTTATAAATCGCTATGTTTTACTGTATGCTTTATTACTTCAAAGATGGCTATCGATATGAACTGAATTCATTTAGTTCTAAATAGAAAGACAACTCTAAAGTATACCTACCTTAACAATCAGAGTCAGTTTAGACGAGTGAGTTCGTCTCGTCCACTTAGCAAGTGTGCTAACCCCCTCCTCCAAATTCCCCAGGTGCGGTGGACGCTCTAAACTGAAGCTGAAGTGCGGAGACGCGTTTTGAAGCTCTTCCTATGCTGAAGTATTTTGAAGCCAATTCAATCGAAGGCTTATGTATAAAGGGGCGAATGTATGGAACGACAAGTGTTAGTTCAGGCAGCTTGTCGAGTATGTTTCTTTTATTTTCAATCAATGTAGCTGCAACGGCATCCAATGTAATTACGACTTGCACTTCGTTGCAAGCTATGAATGAAAAGCATATTTCTATCTTCCTATACTGCATCGCAATTTGATGTAATTTGTAAAGTTTCAACTTGGCATATTAATATGAAAATCAACGTAACGTTCTTGCCTTGTACGAGTGCAATTCCAGACTCGTACGACATCACGCCTTAGCGAGGACGATCGATTCGGCAAAATAACACCGGGGACGGAACGGTTTGTCGACTCGGGACATGACAAATTGGTATCAAAGCACAGTTATGTTTCCTTGGATTTTCGAAAGATGTTTCATTGTTGGAATGTTCGTTGCGATTGCTCGATTGAATGCTTGTCGACATGCTGCGTAAAATAAAAGTTCCATACATGTAAGCCCGTAGATATTTTTGAAAAATACTAGCGGGTTTACTCTGTTTTGTAGGAATGACTAAGAAAAAGAACAATCCCGACACAACAACCCAAACCGTGGATAGTACGTCGAGCTCAAAGAGCACTGGCCCTAGCGAGACAACCATGGAGAAAATGCTACAGTTGATGGAACTGCAGCAGCAACAGCTTCAGATGCAAATCAAAGTCCAATTTGATGCGCAGCAGAAGCAAATGAACGACCTAACGCAGATCGTAAGCAAGATGAACGGCAATACCAAAGCAACTGTCGTGGTATCCGAAGAGAGCAAGATGTTCAAGATGAATTCGAGGAAGAAGTCCAATCGCAAATGATAAACTCTTCTTCCATGTTCAAAGTAAAGGTTTTCCGCAAGATGAACCCGCCGAAGTTCAATGGCCGAGCAGAGCCCGATGTGATAGTGGGATGGCTCGCAGAAATGGAGGACTTGTTTAATCTTCTCTGCATCGAAGGGTCCCAGAGGGTGGCCTGTGCGGCGCTACAGCTACAAGTGAGAGCATACGACTGGTGGGCGGCGAAGAAACAGGAAATCTGTGAAACCGATCCCAACACCAAGATTTCCTGGGAAATGTTCAAGACAGCCTTCCTTGAGCAGTACGTTCCTCGCGCCATCCGTCGACAGAAGGGGGATGAGTTCATGATATTGAGGCAAGGGAATATGACTGTTGAAGATTATGATGCAAGCTTCTCAAAACTTGCAAAATTTACCGCCGTCTTCCTACCCAACAAAGAAGAATGGTGCGAGCATTTTCAATAAGGCCTCAACTACGAATTGCGTAGGGACGTCATGAATGAGCGATTCGGGTACCCGCTACCCGCGCTGCACGGACGCCGCCACCAACCTGGTCGATAATGCATTATGGCTCTAGACAGCCTGATAAGTAAATTTATTGGCTCAAGACTGCCAAACAAGATAATTGGCTCATGACAGCCCGACAAGTTAAACTAAAAATAAGAATATGAAATGGTCGCGGACAACTCGTGCACGAGTGACGGAACAAACGATTCCAAGACAACGATCACGACATCGTGGTCGGCCTAGGCGGAATCATGGCTTACGGGTGGATTGTGTGCGGGCTCGGGCACACAAGAGACGTAAGGCCGGGTATTGCGTAGACTATCAAGGTGTACCAGCCATCACGCTTGATAGATGCGAATACAAAGAGGAACATGTCCAAATGGCTTGTGGTGCCGGCGACCGATGCATATAGATTAAGTTGGCTCGATTGCGGCAATTCGCGTGCGAGACCTTGCATTGAAACAAGTACATCTGACTAGCTGAACATGCTATGTTACTGAATGAAACATATCTAAACAACAGTTGAGTACAACACATCCTGACAACTTGAGTAAGCTGAACAACTGTGGAACTGAACAAAGCGCCTTCTGAACATGCTTGAATATAACACAACAAATGAACTAGAGTACTTCGTACAAATGAGTTAGAAACACGCCTACGACGCGCTACTACCTGAGGCAGGAACACGCCCTTGACACTTTTGGATACTTAGGCAAACCTGCCAATTCATAATGCATAATATGTTGGCTAACTTGGTTTACTTTGGACAGGGACGATCATACGGTAAGTATGGTAAGTTGCACATGTTTTACTTATGCGACACTTGAAAACGATAACACGGGATAGGCTTTGAATGTTATGCCATGAAACTGATCCTAAGGCAAGAATAGTAAGACAATAAATGATAGATGGTGCACAAAAGTAAATTGAACGTGTTTGGTAATGTTAGCGAGTGGGCGAGCTAGCCTCCTCACCAGTGCATAACAATGTACTGATAACCACATAGATTGTATGCAGAATGCGGGAGAACTACGTCGGGTGCGGAGACTTTTCTCGAACGTGCTAAGGCGCGGAGCTAACTCTGGAGTCTTGGAGCGTTGCAAAGGAACTGAAGCACCATATACGGGACAATGTATTAGAACATCGCCATGAATCATTCCATCTTGTAAGCCACTTGGCACGTCTTTTATGTTTCGAGAGAGAGCCTGAGGGAATTGTAATCATGGCATAACTCCGCTTGTACTACTTCTTGAATATCAATAAAGACTATTGAGTTTGTTTCAAATTGTGTCAATTTACTTTCCGCTGCAAATGAGGACACTCTGTGCGACTCTGTTGCCTAGTTTCAAATGACCGTTTCTGGACTTAGCCTTGCACGAGCGCAAGCTAGGCTCGTGCGACATCACGCCTTAGCGAGGACGATCGGTTCTACGGGACCGGAGCGTGACAGTTGCTAGGCGGAGTGAAGGCTGGTGTTATGCAAGGGCAAAGCTTGTGGTCGCTGGTGTTGGGAGGTCGGAGGAGTGGTGGGGTTGTGCAGGTGGTGACGATGGGAATTGTGGCGGTGGAGCAATGGGGACATGGAGGAGAAACTGGCGAAGAGGAACGATAGTGGTGGTGGAGAAGTTCGGGAAGGCAGGGGAAGAAACAGGGAGGAGGAGATCACGGGAGACGGCGAGGCGGCGGTGCTCGCCGGAGTCCGGCCGGCAGGGCAGTGCGGGTTGGTGGAGAGAGATTGAGTGTAGATTCTTGTAATAAAATATTGGGAAGTCCCAATATTTTAATAGGAAAGAAATGGAGTACTCTCCAAGCCTTAGTGGCACCAATGTAAATTCTAATAGATCTAGGGGTAAAATAGTGATGACTAACAACTAACTAATCCTTAATTTAGTAGCTGATTAGTAACTAACTAATAGCTAATTATAATCAATCCTTAACTAATCCTAGACAAAGGCCCACAATCCAAGCCCAAAGCTTGGTAGGCTAGTAGGCTAGGCTAGTCCACAATCTAGTCCAAGGCTAGTAGGCTAGAAATAGATTTTAATACAAATAATATTAAGCTAACAATTATAAAATTTAACAAATAATATTAAGTCCAAAGAGGTTTACTAATTATTAGGAAAAATATTTAGAACTAACTAAATAATAGTAAATAAAAATGAATTGAAAGAAAATAAATTTATTAATTTCAAAAAAGAAAAGTTTCACAAATTTCAAAATTTGAAATCCTAATTTCTAGGTAGTTACAAGTCTACACACCTTAAAAGAAATTTCGTCCTTGAAATTTAAATGAACACGATCAATAGAATTTTAAAATCTAAATACGATCAAAGATAGCATTAAAATCTAAATTCAAATATTAGTATAAGCAAAATTAGTTGGACGCGATAAAATACAGGAATGTGATCAAGTAAAGAAATGTAGGAATGGTATGTTTGGCACGATCAAGATCTGATCATGATTAATGCATGACCAAGAATGAAAATCAAATCGTTGAGGCACGAATAATAAAATGATTTGAGTTGACACGAATAAGGATAATCAAATCGGGTTATCAACAAAATTATTTACACACGATCGAAGCAATTGACACGATGAAGATCATTATCAAAACACGGTCAAAACCCTTTAGGCACGATCAAATACAATATGATTTAGGCACGATTAAGGATGGATTTGAAATCAAAATCATATAAGCACGATAAAGAAATGAATCCAATCTCTTAGACACAATATAGAATTAAAAAACGTCTAGATCAAAGCCATTAATTATGATCAAATTGGAATTTAAACACAGAATGGTTAAGGCACGATCAACTCGAAGTCATATGACGTTATTAAAGATTCAGAATTTAAGCAGAATTGAAGGATAAAATCAATGTATAGAACTAAGGTCACCTAGCCATGTAAAGTCATATAGGCATGACTAATAGTTGGCATGTAAGAATAGGGTGATGTCTAAGATAGAATCTAGTCAGATAGGTCCTAAACATGATTAGGTATAAAATCGGGATTTAGATACGATTAGAATTTAAATCATATTGATGTGATCGAAGAATAGAACTTGGGTACGATTAAGAGTAAAATCTTAGTATAGCCGCGATCAATAAAGATTTAGGTACATCAGCAGGATCTAAATCACAAGGTCATGACTAAAATTAAAATTTGGGCGCGATTTGGAATGAATCTAGGCAAAAATAAATTTTAGATGTGATTAAGAATATAATCAAGACCGTATAGTCTCGATCAGAATGGAATTGATTTTACTAACAATGAATTCGAAGGGTGATTACAGGAATAGGAAAGTCAGATCTCTATTATAGAAAAAAGTCAAGTAATGATTACAAGCTACGATATCCATAAAAATCAAACTTTTTCACAACAAATTTAAGGTACTTCTGACCATTATTCCAATGATACTACTTCTCAATCATATTCCTGTTTATAAATACTAGTTCAAATTCCACTACCGTGTTTTGAATTGAAATTGTCATTCGTCTATATACTCCTTCATCATGGTTCCAATTTAGACTTCTCGATTTATTCACTACTATATTTCCAAACTTTATTCAACTATATCCATCAATCGATCTCGTCTCTTAAATCGTTACCTCCCTGAAAGTTCACAATTGGTAATAATAGTTCTTGTATTCCAAAATTCAAAATTCTGTGTTGTATCAGTTCTTAGTCCTTCACCTCATAATCCATATGAATCCATATATTTGGGTTTTCAAGTCAATATTTCAACCTCAATTAAATATCTCAGGAATTTGTAACCTCAATTATCTAAATTTTATTCCCTACTATTCTTCTTCTTTTGAATTCTTCTACCTTCTATCTTTATATGAAAATATTCATACTAGAAATAATTCTTAAACATAACCATTTCTAAAATTCAATGATGCTACTATCCCCATGACTGTGCTTCCATTTCTAGTTACACATTTCCTCTATCAATTTCATCTCATTGTCCAAAGTATCATAACCAGTCTAAATTATGTACCACTACCACACTATAACTGATTCCTTCAATTCTCATGTGTCCCGTGTTCCATTCTTCCTTGGTTCCTCAAAATTTTGTGGAATAGCTTGATTTGGCACGATTAGGAATAACATCAAAATATGGTCAAAATCATTTAGAAATTATCAATTATGACACGATTTCACATCATTAGGCACGATTGGGAATATATTTGAAATCTTAATTCAAAACCGTATAGGAACGGAAAGAATAAAACCAATTTTGGCACGAGCTAGTCACAACTAAAATGATCAAATCGTTTAGATCAAAATCATGGTCAAGTCGAAATGATCAAAATTTAAGTGTAGAATGATAGGTATGATCAAAGCCAGAGTTATAGTCATATTGAAGATCAAAGCTTAGGCACGATTAAAAATAAAATCAAATATAGTCACGATCAATGGATCAAAATCATCTAGTCATGCAAGGTTTCCTAGGCATAACCAAGATTAGAATTTTGGTACGTTCAATAATAGGGTAATGATTAAGATAGATTCTAATCATGACCTAGTCATGAGCAATAATAGAAATGAAATCTATGCACGATCAGAATTAAAATCATTCGAGTATGATCAAGAATCAAAATTTGGCACGATAACGATTATAATCAAAACCATTTACTCACGATCAAATATAGTCGATATTTAGTAATTGAAAAATCAAAGGATGGTTTCACCGGTAAGGAATCAAAAGATAGGATTTGCAGAGGGAAGGACGAGGTAATCATCATACTCTACCCTCCCTTCTACCATTGTACCAATACTAACTATACTGATACCCACCATAGGACTTGCTACACTGGTACTGCACCTTGAGTTATCTCTAGATTGATGCCTATATCTCTCATGCTCAATCAGGAATCACTCGTAGACTCACAAGCTACACTCCCAACAATAAACACTGATACTCAAAGACACAAACCTATATGTAAGTTATAAGCTACTACACTATCCAAGAAACCTCAGGATTTAATAAATGAAGCTCTATAAGGAACTTGACTAGAAGAACTAAGGATATCCCTACTCTTGAGCTAGGAAAGGTGATGTAAATGGATTCTATAATAACAGAACGGAGTGATAGGGATGATATGTTAAGAACCAAATTTAAGATATAATCTGATAATCATATACGTCTATCCATAATCATGTTACCCAGAATCCTCGCCACGCCAGTAAACATAGTTGCGATAAACGATATAGTACATAACTAAGGTGTATACCTCTATAATCATGTTATCTAGAATTCTTACCACGCCAACCGGTATGGTTGCGAGAAACTCTAAATTCCATAACTAAGACAAGTTTATCCAAAATCAGGCTTTATGTCCTCGTTACGCTAGCTAGTATGGCTGCGATAACTTTAGACTCCATAACTAAGCAAACATTTACCTTTCAAAGTGTCCTTATCAACATGTCATCATAATATACCTTAATTAGTCCATAAAATTTATCTCGATACAAAATGAAAGTCAACATCGAATATCAAGAATCAAGTTCAACAACGAAACAAGAAAGATTAGACAGAAACAAGTGGAAACGGAATTCGAGATAGGGTTTATGGTGAGATTCTCAGGGGTAGTCCCAGGAATCTCTCAGGGAATCCTAATTGTGATCGAGTATTCTCTTATCATAATATCCTATTTCCTATATCCTATCGTAGGCTCGCAGGAGTACGACTAAACCTATGTACTACCACGACATCGCACTAATCGTGAAGACGAGACCTGCATGGGCCACCATAAAAATGTGTCACGACCCGCACCCGGAAGTTCGGACACGAATACGTGGAGCACGTCCAGCCTATGCTGCAGAGTCGGCGGTAGTAAGCTGTCAATCCTCAAGTATATCCAAATCTCAATCAAACAATTATATGCAAACTCAGCCATAGGTAAAATGAGATCCCAATTCTGGATATTTTTTCCAACCAAGCAACGTAGAAGATTTCCTAAACTCCTATTAACCAACTTAGTTTGTCCATCAGCCTGGGGATGATAAGCCGTGGTAAAGGTCAACTCTGTTCCCATCAAGTGCCATAAAGTTTTTCAAAAGTAGCTTTGAAACTTATTGTCCCTGTCGGACACAATCGTTTTTGGTAACCCATGCAATCTAACGACTTTATCGAAATAAATTCTAGCAACTTTTGAGGCATCTGACGTTTTAGAACTGGGCATAACGACCACAAAGATGGAATCGTGTTTTCTAAGGGTCTTCGGTAAACCTAGCTCAAAATCTATACTAACATCTATCCCTAGGCGGTAAGGTACAGGAAGCGGAGTGTACAAGCCTGTATTTTGTTTTTGTTGCTTAGCTAGTTGACAAGTACGACACTGACCGACGAGTTTTGCAATATCTATTTTGACACAAGACTAGTAAAATTGATCCTCAACAGCTTATATAGTCTTATTTCGCCCAAAGTGACAGGGACCAGACAAACCACCTGCATGTAATTTCCACACCAGAAAATCTCTCACTGACATACGTGGGATACATAGCTTGCTAAATGAAATAAATAGCCTTTCGTCAATAGAAAGACATCTACCTCATGAGTCAACCTCTCTCTCAAAAGTATGTAAGTATCACAAAAATCAGGACAACTCGTACTCTTTTTTGACTTTATCGAAGCCAACAACTTCAGCACTCATGCCTGACAGTACAGCTATACGTCGGCTAAGCGCATCCGCGGCTTTGTGCTCAACCCCTACCTTATGTTTTAACACGTAAGTATAGCCTTGCAAGAACTCAACCCACCTACCGTGTCTAGCATTCAATTTCTTCTAGGAGTTAAGGTATCTCAAGACCTCGTGGTCAGAATAGATAACGAAGTCATGCTGTAGCACATAATGTCACTAATGCCGAAGGGACTGAATAACCGCATAGAACTCCTTATCGTAGGTGGAGTACTGCCTGGTCTCGTTCAATTTTTCGCTAAAGAAAGCTACTGGATGTCCCTTTTGGGCCAAGACACCACCTATATCTATGCCAGAAGCATCACACGCAACCTCAAACACTTTCAAAACATTAGGAAGGCGCATAATAGGAGCCTCTGTCATCTTCTTCTTAATGTCTTTGAATGCTTTGGCGGCGGCAATTGACCACTCAAAAGCTCCATTCTTTAAACAATCGGTTATAGGGGCCATGACGGTGCTAAACCCCCTATAAATCGACAATAGAAAGTCGCTAGCCCGTGAAACTCCTAACATCTCTAATGCTCCGGGGCTCGGGCCACTCTTCAATTGCCTATATCTTCTGGAAATCGATAGAGATTCCCGTAGGAGATACGACAAACCCTAGAAAAATAATCTCTTCAGTAAAGAATGCACATTTCTTAGGGTTCGCATACAGGCTCTCTTTGTGCAACGTGGCACACATTTATTTCAAATGCTCTACATGTTGGTCCCTAGATTGGTTGTAGATAAGTATATCGTTAAAATACACAACCAAGATTCTACCCATAAATGGCCTAAACATTTGCGTCATTACTTCCATAAAGGTGCTAGGGGCATTGGATAGTCCAAAGGGCATGACCAACCATGTAAAAACCATCTTTTGTCGACCACCTTTTGTCTTGAATGCGGTCTTCAATTCATCCCCTGGATGAATACGAATATGATGGTAGGCACTTTTGAGATCAATCTTTGAAAAGATAATGGCCCCTGATATTATATCTAACATATCGTCCAGCCTGAGAATCAAAAAACAATATTTTATCGTTATTTTATTGATCGCACGGCTATCTACGCACATCCTCTAGGTACCATCTTTTTTTTGGAGTCAAAAGAGCAGGTACCACGCAAGGGCTCTTGCTCTCCCTGATAAACCCTCTACCTAATAACTCCTCGACTTGCCGTCTTAACTCTGCATGCTCAATGAGGTTCAGTCGATAATGCGGCATATTAGGTAGGGTTGCTCCCGGAATAAGGTCAATAGCGCGTTGGATGTCACGCATCGTGGTAAACAGTTTGGGAGATCCTCGGGAAAAACATCCTTAAACTCCTCTAGGACAGGAATTGCTTCAGTTGGGACCTACTCTCGAGAATCATCCTGGACTTCCCTAGACACCAAGGGAACTACTGTAGTCTCTTTAACAATCTCATCTTCTATTTCTTTAGGGCCTATAAGGACAAGCCCTTTCTTCTTGTCGGAAGTTCCTCTCTTCTCAATATTTGGATTAGGCTTTGGTTGCATAGAGTTCAGCCTAATCTTTTGACCCTTATACATAAAGGTGCAAGATTTAGAACGACCATAGACAATGATGTCTAAGTCGAATAGCCAAGGTCTTCCTAAGATGATATGTTCCACATCCATCTTAATCACATCGTACCATACCTTGTCCTTGTAAATAGCTAACTCTATAGGAACAAGACATCTCTCCTTAACGCTGACTGATGACTCATCTACCCATCTAATCTTATACGGGTTAGGGTGAGGTTCAGTCTTAGGACCAGTCTTCACTACCACGTTAGATGCAATAGCGTTAACACAACTCCCACTATCCAAAATCACCTTACATGATTGATTACCAATTTTAATAAAGATATGAAAAATGGAGGTACGATGCCAATCGTCAGTGTCTTTAGCTTGTGACAAGACACATTGAACAACACTAAGCCTAAGGTTTTTGCGCTCCCTATCAACATAACCGAGGGTCAGGGAACTCTTAATGAGACCCATATATCCATCGTCTTCGGGATGATCGTCTTTGTGCTCTCCTAGATATGGTTTATGATCTAGTAGGTTGTCATCCTGATCTTCGTCGGGTTGATCATCTACATGGAGGGTTCGAGTCGGACACTGATGTACGTAATGACCATAACCATGGCACCTATGTAACACTCAGTACGAGGATTGGCCTTGGGAGCATCTCCAAGTAAACCCTTTTCATTGGGGTTTCTTGACGACGTCGGTACACTAGGTTTTGGCTTGGGTTGGGACTGATTAAACCTAGGGTTCGACTCGTTGGGTCTGTTAAGGGTAGTCCATGAATCACGCTGCCTATTGAAAGACGGTCTTTGAAATCGGTCAAGATCCTCAACCAATTGATAAGCATGTTTTAATGATGCCACCTCACGCAGAAACAATTCACGTTGTAAGTCATCTCGAAGTCCAGACCTAAACCTAGAAAGGGTCATTCCAACTTCTTTTGTCATTTCACATCGAATTAAATATTCGTTTAATTGAGAGATGTATTTCGTGACAGAACGATTGCCTTGGGTTAGTTTCTACCAATGGTCCAAGAGCCTTTGTCGGTAGGAAGTTGGTAAGTATTTTTTCTTTCATCTCATCCCATGTAAGTATGGGTTCTTGTCTCCTTTGTACCAACAATCGCTCAACACTTTGCCAATGCAACTTAGCTTGTCCAACAAGCTTTATTGTGGCAAAACGGATTTTTCTACCTTCAGGCATATCATACCACCGAAAATAGTGCTCCATGTCTGTCATCCAATCGATGAAAACTTTTGGGTCCAGCTGACTGTCAAAAGTAGACGCTTCTATTTTCACGCTTCTCATTAATCTCTCCTCTCCTAAAATCCTGATGAGGTCTCGGGGGTGGCATATAGTCATGATGTCTGACAAGGTCATTCTGATGGTGATCAAAGCCTCTATACATGTCTCTATCCATCTCTCGATGGCCACTATGATGGGAACCCTCATCCAACAGGCCAGGAGCTCTACGACGTTAACGTTCGAGTTTTTCAAGTCGGTTTATAGTATCTTCATTAGACGTTCTTAGCGTATTGACAACTTGTTCATGGGCCATATCAGGAGTGGGTTGGTATTGTCTATCGTTACGAGTGTTCATGAAATGTGATATGAGTTATAACAAAATTCTATATGTTCTCAATGAACAAATTGAAGGAATCTAATGCAAAATGAAACCTAAACCATGCTATGATACCAAAATTGATGCGGGATGGATACGAGGCTTAAAACTAGCAAATTAATTGAATTAAAGTTTAGTTTAGCTCTCTGCTAATTACCAAATAATTTCTAGGTTGCCCGAATTAATAATTATGTAGAGCAAGAGATTATAAGCTAACCGGCAAATCTTAGGGTTTGTAGGGAATTGAATCGAGATACCACTAAATTGGGACAGTTCTCTATTTAATACGTTGGTTGATGGCAACAAGTTCCATTTGTTGTTTTTTTAGAAGCACTCAAGTTATTGCTGGATCAGCAGCCTATTGATAGCGTATTGGATGGTAGATGCAGTTGTCATAATTAATTGATTTAAAATAAAAAGGGAGACTAGAATCAAAATGTCGAATGGTTACCATAAGTAGGTGCTTATGCTTTCTGCTTCTGTTTCTGGCTGCTTTTTGCTGCTTCTGTTGCTGCTTTTTGTTGCTTTCTGCTACTTTTGCTGTTTCTGCTTCTGCTTTTTGCTGCTTCTGCTGCTGCTTTCTGTCCGGAGGAGAGTAGTAAGGGAGAGTCGGGAATGAGAGATGATTAGGAGAGGGAGAGGAGTTTGCCTATCTCAGACACGAGGAGTTTGCCTATCTCAGACACATAGAGAGTAGAGTTCTTTAAGGAAAATTCTTTTCATTCATTCATCATTCATTCCGTACCTTTTATACTTTGACAAGCAAGAATATAAATAAGCTCTCAAAACAACCAACAACTAACCAATTCCTTCTGCATCCCCCTCTTCTTTCTCTTTCCCGCCTCAGCTGGCTAGCACTATGGGCAACAACTAGCAACGAATTATGATAGTTGGTTACGCCTCTCTCTCTCTCTCTCTCTCTCTCTCTCTCTCTCTCTTCTTTACCCTTCTGTAGACCTTGACAAGTAAGATTGACAAAACTTTACAGTAACCGGTCATTTGATAGGGATGGAGAGAGGTAGCTACTAATGCCTACTCGTTAGATCTTTTGGCAACTCTGTTGGTTAAGGGGTATCGAGAAACAGGGGAGGAAGATATTGTAGTTTTACAATTTATCTTGCTGATTGGATCAAATATTTACCAAATCCAATACTTTACTTCCTATGAAAAAAGCAAGCAGATGTAATAAAGGTACTGAATTATTATTATAATTGAAACATTTTCAATATCGGAATATACCTCAACCTTACTTCTCTAGTTCTAGCAAACAAATTTGAAATTTGAATATCCAATTGATACCAGAGGCATTTTCAACTATACGATCAATATTAAGGTGATTTCCAATATTTTAATGTTTTAATCAAAACAAGTGGTTTTAATAAAGATGGCTTTGATATTCCATTTGTTTAATCTTGTAATGTTGCAATATACCTCAACTTTTCTTGAATTTGTAGTAAACAGAAACCTATTTTCAACTAGAAACCTATTTTCTTAACTATCCAGAAACATATGGTGATAGTAAGTTGCAATCTTTCTCAATATTTGTAACGCCCCTATGCAATATAGCTTAACAATGGTGTTCCGTTGCCATGAAGCTCTCGCTTATGTGGGTCTGTGTTGGGGTTAGATATAAGCAGCGTTACCCCCATTTTTCCAGGAGAGGCTGTCTCCACGACACCAACCCACAGATCAGTGCTACTTGGATTTTGGTGTTTTGTCCTGAATCCCTCGGAAACAACTAATTAACCCTGAAGAACTCCCATGAGTAAACTAGCTATATTACATTTCAGTTTCATTCTAAATTCTTTTTTTGTTATAGCTATATTGCATTTCAGTTTCATTCTAATTTCTTTTTTGTTATATCTGTATAATCTGCAGCTATATAGAGTGAAGCACTCAAACCGGATATTCTGCAGATGCACTTTCGAAATAAAATGGCTTATTCCTGAGCTGGAGGAGGAAAGGATGATTGTCCCATCAAAGTCAATTATGAAGCTCTCAAATGATACCATAGGGAACCATCCAATTTTTGCTGGATTTCTGAATGCTTTGAGTCCTATAGGTGGTGCAGAAATTCCTTCGTTTCACTCACTTTATGAGGAAGCTGATTCTGAAGCCAACCTTCACGGAATACTGGAGAAGCAAATCGAAGAGATCAGTAGATTAGTTGATGGATCCAAGGAATGCTCTAAAGACTCTCCTTTGAAAGTTAAAAGAGGTACAGATCCTCTGTTTGGAGCCTTAGTTTTAGTTATTTAAACAGCTATTAGAGTTTTATTTGTTTGTTTAACTCATATTGACTCATTTATAGCAGAAACCGAGAGAAAATGTTGGTAATGAAGATTACTAGGGTGTAGAAATATAATTGACTGGAAATGGTGTTATTGCTTCACTTCCCAGTTTAATGAAGAAAATGGCAACTCCTTCATGTACGGAAGGGATTCAATCTTAATTAGCAATTTTTGAATGCGCGCACACACACTCTCATCATATTGCTCGAGGCACGTCATACTTTAGTAATTATGAGATAATCATAATTATTTCTTCAATTTTTTTGAGGTTTTCTCCTAATCCTTAAGTGTCCTCACTAATCACTGTTGGACAATCTCAAGAAGGTAGGAGGAGAAGCATGGATTGCTTAATTATAAGGTTTCAACATAAATTAGGAAATATAACAAACACAAATGACACATTCAAACTTAACAAGATACCAAAGGCTCACTTTTAAAATATTACCAAGTGATCCACTATTTGATAATGAATCTAGTAGTATGTATTAAATAATGTGTCGTGATAAAAACAAAAGGATAATTTTGTTTACTAGTCCATATATTCGAAGTTTAAAATTTTTAACTAATATTTTCAAAACTTTGTTTCAAAGTTGCTTTTTTTTCAAATATTTTAACTACTTATGTTCAAGTACTAGATCTAGAAACTTTAATAAGAAAAGATTGTGTACTTCTTGCATAGTCAAACTATAGTTCACTCTTACCAAATGTAAAAGGATGCTCATCATAAATAATATATTTTGTTAAGTTAGTTTTGTTATGAGCAACTGAATAAGTAAATGTTCTTATTGAAAATTCTTGATGACCGGTGTATAATTGTGTTCGTCTTGCATTAACCAAATTTTTATCATAAATTCATACTCTCTTCAAAGTTCCTGTGCCGTCATTTTTTCTTCATTTTTTTGGCATTTATTGCATTATGCACCTCTAGGTATTAGTTTTTGGTTGGTGGGATCTAAAACTTCTTTTCCCTCATCTGTGACAATAATTTAATAAACAAATTCGAATAAAATCGATCTTCTTTTAGTTGGAACATTACTCTTAATACTTATTTTTTGGAGGTGATATTTATGTCAATGGTTGTTCATTTCCTACAAGGTTATTAGCATAATAATTATTATCAAATATTGTACAATGTTCTGAAATAATATAAAAGTGTTAGTTAGCTCCAGTAGTATCATTAGGATCCATTCTATATATTTTTCAAAAATATTGTAATTAAAAAAATTAATCAATTTACAATGTCAAATTAACTACTTATATAATATAATATAAAATAATACTTGAACATTAACTTGATTTCCTTCAAAGTCGGATGTAGAATTGTTGTAGCCTGGTGGTGGTCGATCAAGTTGAAGTCTCCAAATTTTTCGAACTCTTGCGAATTTTCTTATATTTGATTCTAAAAAAAGTAGCTATTCCCCGAAAAGAACACAAGATTGCTGCTTGTAAGTACTAAATGAGGGATTTTTTTTTTACTGTGGTAATTTTGGATGAATTTAAGTTCTATTTTTAAGAATTCTTTGGGTGCTAAATAACCATAAATTTCCTTAGAATATAGTTGTCGTAGGAGTATTTTGGTCATTTTCAGTAAAATGACCAAAATATCCTTTATTAACGTTAATAAACAGTTAAAACATGGGGGTATTTTAGTAAAAATACAACCCTAAAAGACCAAAATGCCCTTGTTTATGGCTGGTACCAGACTTGATCGGGCTCACTGATTGGGCCAGTCCGGTCTGGTCCTGGTCGACCTGAGAAAATAGGGGATGAAGAGGATTAGGTTAGGATTAACTAGCCTCACCAGTATAACTGGTGTAGTTGGTTCAGTTAGGATTGAAGGAGGACCACCTATTAACTTGGAATATGAGGCCATCTCTCCTTGAATAGAACCTTGACTGAATCTTCTTGGAAAGATATCCTAAGAAGGAGATGCCTAGGAGTCATTAGACCTACTAAATTAGATTGTTTTAAGCTCCACTTAGAGGATGTTTGATCCGGGGGCTGTTTGTATTCATAAAGTGGAGCGCGAAACTGAGATTTTTGTTCATATGCATCTTTCCGTCTCCACTTTTGGGTGACTACGAAAGTGCTGACATGATTTGTGCTTTGCACGGATATCGGCTACTTTTGGGGCAATTTTTGGCTAATTCGACATTCGATTTTTCGACAATGATGTGGGCACAGAAGTAAACCGGGGATGGCGACTGTGCGGTCCAAGCGAGAAACGGGCTTAGGCGAGACGACGATCACAACTAGAGACATTGGAGGGAATGGTTGTGACTGCAGTTGCGATCGCGGAAGCTGATGTTGCTGCCTCCATTGAGGAGGAGGCGTGGGTCGAAGGAGACCAGAGGGAAGACCACTCCGACGACAATGGCGGGAGGGGAAGATGCTCGACATAGGGAGCTTGGCCTCTGGTTTGGTGGAAATGTGACGAGTGGGCGCTTCACAGGCTTGGTAGACCTAGTGGAGAAGGAGGTGGTGACACGATGGAGGAGATGGACGTGGATCTCTTGGAGGAGGGCGACAACGGTCGTTTAAGTTGTGGTAGAACCGGTGGAGGTGGGGTTTCTGTCCAGTGGTGGAGAGGAGGAAACAAAGAATAAAGATGGGGATGATAAAGAAGAGAGGGCGGTAGTGTCGTCAAGCTCGACTGGAGATCGAGGAGATGCGGGTTGTTGGCTGATAGTTGTGGCAGAGTTGAAGGCCTTGCTGGGGGAACAATTGTCGCCTGAGAGAGGGAGGAAGAGAAAAGAGGGTGTTGGCCGTTAATGTTGCTGGTGGTGACTTCTCTTGGGGAGGAGAAGAAAAAGGGAGCTGTTGCTCCTCGATGGGACGTGGTAAAGGAGAGAGATGATTTGGTTGGTGGCCTGGCTTAGGGAAAGCTGCTGCCTCCATATGGATGTGGAAAACCAAAAGGAGAGAGAAAAATAGATTTATTTAATGCCCAAATCCAATTCCAAGTTTTCAACAAACATCCAAACACTTGAGTGTGAATTTATCACTTCCAAGCTTCACTTATTCAAAGCATCCAAACAAATGAAATAGAAATATGTAAGTTTTGTGGAAGAAAAACTGAATTTCTTTGTTGATCATAACCTTCAGTTTTTTACAATTGAAATAGGAAAAATAGAAACCAATTTACTACATAAAGATAGGAACATAATAGGAACTGAAATCAGTTCATGTTCCGAACTAACTGAAATATGTTCCTACTCCTAGGAACATAATAGAACTATAACAGGAACAAACTACTCAAACTTCCTCTAATATTTCCTACACTCCCCAACAAGTTGGTTAGTAGATATTTGACAATCCCAACTTGCTAATTATTGTATCAAAATTCGGTTTAAACAATCCCTTTGTGAATATGTCAGCTGTCTGCTGAGAAGATGGAACGAATGGCATGCAAATGGTCCCAAATTCGAGCTTTTCCTTGATGAAATATCGGTCAACTTCTATATGCTTAGTTTTGTCATGTTGAACTGGATTGTGAGCAATGATTATGACAGCCTTGTTACTGTAATATAGCTTCATGGGTATTGTTGAAGGTCTCCTCAACTCTGAGAGTACTCGTTGTATCCATAGTAACTCACAGACTCCGTTTGCCATAGTGCTATACTTAGCTTCAACACTGCTTCTTGCCACTTCGTTTTGCTTCTTGCTTCTCCAAGTCAATAGGTTTCCCTACACATAAGTGTAATATCCATTAATTGACTTTCAGTCTGTTTTTGTGTTACGTCTCGATCCTGGAGGATTTGAAACTAGCCACTAGGTGCGATGCCATACAAGTCTAGATTGTACTTGTACAAGGCAAAACCATTACAGTTCCTGGTATTTCTCAGAAAACGACATCACAGCAGAACCAAGCAGATAAATTGAAGTCACAACAAGTTACGAAGAAATGTCTCTTTATTGCTAATTGCAATAGATTACAAGAATTGCAGTTGAATACAGAGTTTACAATAGATTACAACGATTCTCTCTTTAAAACCAACTGAAATACTTGCCATCTAGGCTTACATTGATCTTGCCGAATTGGCTTACAACTGAGCTTGTCACATTGAATTACAACTGGATATGCTGACTTGGCTTACAATCTCACTGGTACAACTGAGTTTACACTGTTCTTATATCCTGTATAGCAGAAGACATCGTCTTGTAAGAGGAGCTTCTGCACACCCATCCGATTCATCGATGCTAACCACTGATCAAACGATTTCTCTCATACACGAGCACCTGTAATGATGTCCACAAACGTGGGTCAGTACATTACCGTATACTGGTGAACGGTGCAAAACAAACTCACCTAAGAAGACAACACTAAATAATCATGTTGTAGGAACATTATTAAAAGTGATATTTCTCGTTGCTAGGGTCAATTAGCACTTTATATCCGACAGAAGTAAAGCATTCATATTATTCATAGCCAGCATAATGTAAAGCATATATGTTATCATCCTTTGGTGATTCTTACCCACGGTCATGTAGCCACCCCTGTACATATATAATACTTACTTTGCCTGCATAAGACATTGTTAGGAACAATATCATATTTATCATAATTACCACCATTCAGGTGATTCTTATCAACAATCGACATCATTCCCTATAATTGAGTAATAACTTACTCTGCCTACATAAGACATCATTAGTACGTGACCTATCTATATGAAGGTCACTAGCGATACGCCATCTTGGACTATAATGGTAAACAGCTAACTCCAGATGGGGTGCGAGCCCGTGGGAGGTTTCCGAATCATCGTACTACTACTTCAGTACTGTGGAATTTCGGCGCACCTTTCAGTGCAAGGTAGCAAGCCCCACTGAAAGTCCTGCAATTCCGATGTCAGTATGTCGACACCATCTTTTGTTCCCCCTAGGACGAATTGAATTCGTGGCCCCAGAGTACTGTTTGAGGAACTATACCTTGTGCACAAGTTGTCCTTGACCATGCAGGTATATGCAACTTATCTACGAAGAAAACATATAATGCATGATAAGGAAAACTAAGTAAATAAGCCACCATTCTCATTCGTATTGCTACATATGCCTTGACCCGACACTCGCATTACCATATGTCCAATCTAGGGTCTTAGTATAATAAACATTCTACAACAACACCGGTTAATAGAATGTGATTACTCAATTTTTTTTTTCCATATCTTTGATACCATGCATTCTCTCGGTCATAATTCGAACGTACTCACTGTCCAGTTCTTGGGTCTTATTATCTGTGTTACTGTCTGTTCATCGAGCTGAAGCTCGATATACTCACCGTCCAACTATTTGAAACTTTTGCTTCACCTGTCATGTATTTCATTGCAATAGTACGCAAGCACACAAGAAAACATAGCATACTAATCCTTTTTATTAAGCGTGAAGCTAAAGGATCTTCGAATGACTCACACTAACATTTATATGATGATTTCCGCCACGATGGCCTAGCCTTCCGAGCGATCCTTTCGCACAATCCTAAGTCCAACAAGCCTTCATTGAACCAACTAGCCATCATAGTGTATCGTGCGGAGCGGGACACTACATAATATACCACTCAGAAAAAGTTTCGTCCTCGAAACTTAAACTAAACTCATCCTCATAACTTCAACCGAATTAACGCAACTTAAATTCAAATTTGGATTCAACATCTCACCAATATGTTCTGATTTGATTCAAAATTATTTCGACATAGCTTTCACTTTCTCCAACACTCGTGCAATTTCGTTAGCTCATGATAATCCTCCCTATAGCTTTGTTTGAATTCAGCATCAGGCTGAGTTCCTTAGCGATGCATCGTCATCTCCCCTTACTTATTATGGGAGACTTCAATGCTACGCTATACAGGGGGGAGAAGCTGGGGGGGAGGCCGGTCCCGGACCAGATCCTCTCAGATTTTCAGTCTTGCCTGCTCCAGTCCGGGCTCAGGGATCTAGAGAGGGTAGGGCACATATGGACATGGCACAACAAGGCGATGGTGAGCAGGGTGGCATGCCAGCTCGATCGTGCTTTGGGGAACAGTGATTGGTTCCGCCTATTCCCCTCTTCTGTGGCTGAGGGGCTCCCTGCGGGGACCAGTGACCACTCGCCGATCCTGGTGCGCTTCGTGGAGAGTCCCAGATGGAGAGCCCGTCCGTTCCGGTATGACAACAGTTGGTTCCTATCAGCTGGATATGAGGAGACTGTGGCGGGAGGTCTTTGCCAGGAGGCGGTCGGCATTGCCCAGTTTTGTATGGTTCACAGGCTGAAGAAGACCAAACGCGCCATCAGAGACTGGGTGAGGGCTCTCCCCCGGACTTCCTTACAGGAGAAGGAGGCGGAGTTGAGAGACCTGCAGTCAGATCTTCAGGACAACATGATGAGTGGGGAGATGGCGGCTAGAGAGAAGAAGTTGGCTGCAGAGGTCAACACCTTGCGGCTCCAGCAGGAGATTAGTGCGGCCCAACGGGCCAAATGCTCCTGGCTCAAGGATGGGGATCGCTGCACCAGATTCTTCTATGATGTCATCCGGGCTCGCCAGCACCGGAACCGTATTCAGAGACTGATTGGCAGGGACGGGCGTCTTGTGACCGACCAGGTTGCTATCCAGGAGGAGGCTGTCCGGTTCTATTCTGAGCTCTATCATCAGACGGACTATCCTTCGGTATTCCCGCAGCTGACTACGAATACGTTGATTACGGAGTATGGCAATAGTCTTCTTATGGCTCCTATCCGGATGGCGGAGGTGGAGGCGATTGTGATGCAGGCTGATGCTTCCAAGTCTCCTGGCCGGATGGTTTCTCCAGTGGCTTCTACAAGCGTCATTGGGGTATCCTCAAGGTCCAGATCCTTGCGGCTGTTCAGGAGTTCTTTGATACGGGCAAGCTCCTGAAGGAGCTGAACCACACCTTCCTAACGCTGGTGCCCAAGAAGGAGGGGGCGACTTCTCTTGCTGACTTTCGACCGATTGCTTGCTGTAATTATTTGTATAAAATAATTACTCATCTTATGTGCAGGAGGATGGAGGATGCTATGTAGGGCCTGGTTTCTCGGAATCAGGCGTCATTCATCAAGGGACGGTCTATTGCGGAGCATAGCCTGCTGGCTCATGAGCTGATTCGGGAGTTCCACAAGCCTGGAGGGATGAAGGCCTGTGTGAAGCTCGACCTGAGGAAAGCCTACGACACCGTCAACAGAGACTTCCTCTGTCATTTGATGGGTGCGATGGGATTCTCCGAGACATGGGTGGACAGAGTCAGAGAGTGCATCACCTCTCCTACTTTCTCGGTCCTCATTCAGGGTATTCCATACGGGTTCTTCGGCAGCAGCAGGGGGCTTCGGCAGGGGGACCCGCTTTCCCCCTACCTATTCACCCTCGTGATGGAGTATTTCACCTGTTTGATGGACATTGCGGTGCATCGGGAGAGGATTGTACCGATATACAGCAGGGTCTCTCCGGTGGTCTCACATCTCATATATGCGGATGACCTATTGGTTTTGTTGAGGCCTTCCATGCGAGGGATGAGGGAGCTTGCGGCAGTGATGGAAGAGTTCGGACAGCTATCGGGCCTTCGGTTAAATAGGGACAAGAGCAAAGTTTACTTCAGCAACTCTTGCACTTTGAAGGAGGAGCGGGCCCTGGAGCTTGGGGTGGAAAAGGGGGACCTCCCGGTGAAATATCTGGTGGTGCCCCTTTCCGTCAACTACGCGAAGGACCGAGAATGTCAGAGTCTGGTGGACTTTGCACAGAGGAGGGTAGAGGGCTGGCAGGCGGCTGGCCTATCTTTTGGAGGGCGTATTGAGCTGGTTCGATCGGTCATTTCTGCTATTGCTTTGTTCTGGCTCCAATCTATTATGGTTCCTTTGGCTACTATCAGAAAGATTGAGGGCATATGTGCCAAGTTCATTTGGCATGGGGGGATTTATGCCATCTCTTGGGAGCAGCTCTGTCGGCCCAGAAAGGAGGGAGGTGTGGGTCTGCGATCCCTTGTATCTGTCAGGAAGGCGGCGGGGATCAAGCTGGCATGGAGGTTCCTTCAGGGCGATTCTCTCTGGTCGGCCTGGATGACTAGTCGGTATCTCCGGGGCAGGAACTTCTGGGTATGTGAAATTGACAACAACTTCTCTGTGTCTTTCAAGCATATCCTGAGGAACCGTCCTGTACTTCGGACGGCTATTCGGAGGAAGATGAGGGAGGGAGGGGAGACGGACCTTTGGCTCGATCCGTGGATTTCAGGTCAGTCTCTTCTGGAGATTCTGGGTCCCCAAAGGGACGGTGTGGCGTACAGAGGTCTGACTTGTAGGCACATCATCAGTGGTGGGGTCTGGAGGCCAGAGGAGTATCGTTTCACTGCTCAGTTAGGTGAGGAGATCAGACAGGTGCAGATCACTCCTACGGCACTGTCTGATGTCTGGGTTTGGGCCCCTCCCGGCCGCTCGGAGGGTGCGGGGGAGTTCAGATTTAGCAGCTGCTACGACCTTGTTCGCCCCCACTTCGATGATATTGAGGAGTACGACTTTGTCTGGGGGAAGGGGCTTGCCAGGAAGATGCAACTGTCTGCTTATAAACTGGTGCTGGGCCGGTTACTCACTAGGGACCGACTACTTCGGTTCGGGGTCCCTGTCCCTGACCCTAAGTGTGTTTTGTGTGAGACAGAGAATGAATCCATTGAGCATCTGTTCTTTCAGTGCCACGTGGCATGGAGCATCTGGGCGGAGAAGAGCCGGAGACACTTGGGAGGGGTTGGAAGGGAGCGGGACTTCAGAGAAATTCTTAAGTGGATCGGTGATTGCAGGGGCCAGGAGCAGAGCTGGGCCAGATGTGCCAGATTGAGACTTGCTGCATCTGTTTGGCATGTCTGGAAGGAGAGGAACCGGCGCATTTATGAGGGGCTGTCCACTACACCAGTGGGCATCCTTCAAAACATTGAGTCGGATGTACTAGTAATGTCCCCCTGAGTTGGGACTGTATCTCTATGTTGTAACCTATTGCGATGATAGTGGAATAAAATTTACCCTTTTTCCAAAAAAATATATATATATATATATATATTGGAATAATGGTGAATTTATTCCTCGCACATAGCGAAAAAGGTATTACAATACAGAAATATCACAACTTCTCATACCCCATATGATAGTATTATGGGGCCATTGCTGATACATCGAATTCTATATTATGTAGAATTCCAATAGGGGGGGTAGCCAAGTCCTCGAAAATACGTCGGTTCCGTTCCTTCCAGATGTGCCAAACGGAAGCGGCTAGACGCACTCTGGCTCTTCTGGCCCACCCCGGATCTCGGCCTCTGTGATCTCGGATCCAGCTAAGAATGCTCCGGATGTCTCTATCCACCCCAACTCCTCTCAGCTGCACGCACTGCTCAGTCCAAATATGCCAGGACATCGGGCAATCAAAGAAGAGATGCCCTATTGATTCATCCTCCCCCTGACATAGCACACACTTGGCATCTGGGATCTGCATCCCAAACCTGAGGAGTCTGTCTCTCGTCATCAGTCTGTCCCGTATAAGTCGGTAAGTACATAGTTGCATTTTACGGGCAATCCCCTTACCCCAAATGAAGTCCACCTCCTCAGCCCGGTCATGGTGGGTACGAACCAAGTCATAGCAGCTACGAAAGCAGAATAATCCTGACCCGCCCCCCGAACCTGGGCCAGTCCAGCTCCAGAAATCCTCATGCTGGCTAACGTCAATAGTAATAAGGCGAATCTTCTCAGCAAGCTGTGCAGTATAAGGATATCCATCTGGCCTCCAAACTCCATCTCTGATGATCCGACTGCATGTGAGCCCCCTGCCCGCCTCTCTGTCCCGCTGGCCTCCCAATATCTCGAGCAGGGATTTGGAACCCAACCAAGGGTCAAGCCAAAGGTCGGTAGTCTTCCCATCTTTCATGTTCCTGCAGATAACGATCTTAAGCACCGGCCGACACCTCAGAATAGCCTTAAATGTGATCGAAAAATTATTGTCTATCCTGCATGCCCAGAAGTTAGTCCTCCTTAAGTATCTGTTCGCCATCCATTCTGCCCACAACGACTCCCCCTTGATAAATCTCCAGGCCATCTTCACACAAGCTGCCCTCCTGACCGCATGAAGAGGCCTCAGCCCTACTCCTCCTTCCTCCCGAGGACGACATAGCTGGTCCCAGGAGATCGCATGCATCCCTCCACTCCAAATAAAGGTAGCACAGATGGCCTCCACTTTCCGAATAGTGGCCGTCGGGATCTGGATAGACTGGAGCCAGAACATAGTGATGCCAGCAATAACCGAACACACCAACTCATCCGTCCTCCGAATCATAGCCCCGCAGCCTGCCTGCCTTCCACTCTCCTCTGAGCAAAATCCACCAAGCTGTGACAATCCTGCTCTCTGGCATAGTTGACCGTCAGCAGAGCTCCCAGGTATTTCACTGGGAGCTCGCATTTTTCCACTCCCAGGGCGAAGACTCTCTCCTCCTGTAGTGTACACCGGGAGCTGAAGTAGACTCTACTTTTATCCCTGTTTAACTGGAGTCCAGATAGCCGCCCGAACTCCTACATAATGTCAGAGAGTGCTCTCATGCCCCGCATGGAAGGCTGGAGGAGCACCAATAAGTCATCAGCATAGATCAAATGGGAGACAACTGGTCTCACCAACCGGAAGAGGGGGACAATCCTCTTGCTATGCACCGCCGTGTCCATCATGCAAGTAAAATACTCCATCACCAGGGTGAACAAATACGGTGAGAGTGGGTCACCCTGCCTCAACCCCCTGTTGCCCCTGAAGTAACCATGTGGCGTGCCCTGAATGAGGACTGAGAAAGTAGGGGAGCAGATGCACTCCCTCACCCTCGCAACCCACCTCTCGTCGAACCCCATGGCAAGCATCAAGTGACACAGGAAGTTCCGGTTGACCGTATCATAGGCTTTCCGGAGGTCAAGCTTCACACAAGCCTTCATCCCCCCAGGTTTGCTGAACTCCCTTACCATCTCATGAGCTAGTAGGCTGTGCTCCGCTATAGATCAGCCCTTGATGAACGCTGCTTGATTCTGGGACACCAATCCCTGCATAATCTTCTCCATACGTCTGCACATAAGATGGGTGATAATCTTATAAAGAAAGTTACAGCAAGCAATGGGATGGAAATCCGCGAGCGAGGTCGCTCCCTCCTTCTTAGGAACCAACGTCAAGAAAGTGTGGTTCAACTCCGTCAGAAGCCTGCCCTCCGCGAAGAACTCCTGGACCGCCGCCAGAACAGGGGACTTAAGCACACCCCAGTGTCGCTTAAAGAACCCTGAAGAGAAGCCATCAGGCCCAGGAGCTTTGTTTGGGTTCGCCTTCATCACAATATCCTCCACCTCCTCCAACCGTACAGGTGCCAAAAGCAGGCTATTCCCATGAGGGGTCAACCGTCTCTTCGTGACAAGAGCTGGGAACGAGCTGGTGTAATCCGTCTGCTGATATAAGTCAGTGTAAAATCTGACGGCCTCCTCCTGTATCTCCACCGGGTCCCCCACAAGATGTCCCTCGCCGTTCAGAAGTCTGGGGATGCTATTCCGATGTTGACGGGTGTGGATCACGTCATAGAAGAATTTGGTGCAGCGGTCTCCATCTTTGAGCCAGGTACATTTGGCCCTCTGGGCCGCACTGATCTCCTCCTGCAGTCTCATGGTGCTGACCTCCTCTATCAGGATCTTTTCCTTAGCCGCCAATTTTCCATTCAGAATGTCGGTTTGGAGGGCCACCTGGATATCCCGAAGCTCAGCTTCCTTATCTGCCAAAGAAGACCGTGGTCTTGCCTTCACCCAACCCCTGAGAGCCCGCTTGATCTGCTTGAGTTTGTGAACCATGCGGACTGAGTCGTGCCATTCCGGAAGTGCTGCATCTCTCCCATAACCACCTCCTCATAACCAGCCGACAGATACCAGCTGTTGTTATACCGAAACGGCCTCGACCGCAAAGTGGGTCTCTCACAGAGGCTAACCCGGATAGGAGAGTGATCACTAGTACCAGCCACAAGACCTTCCGCCACCGAGTTTGGGAAGCAACATAACCATTAACTATTGCCCAAAGTCCGATCCAACTGACAAGCAATCCGATTATGTGAAGCCTTGTTGTGCCAGGTGGGATAGCAGCAGACACCTCTGGAAGTCATATAAGATCGGATTCGGAACAGGGCGACCGTCCACCTTCTCATGTGGAAGCAGCATAGCATTAAAGTCCCCCATAATGAGCAAAGGAAGATGCAAGCTGTCCGCCGTAGTGCTCAGGTGCACTATGTCTTCCCACAAGGCCTCCCGGAGTCTCCGGTCATTGTGCCCATATACAGCACCCATAATGAAACGGAACCCACCTTTGTTCTCGAAAGTGATGCCGATGAGTTGTTCTGATTTATATATCTGCATCCCCTCCCAGCTACCTCGGTTCCACCTAACCCAGATCCTTGCCATATCGCAGAGATCCAGGTTGTGGATGTGATCCCAGTTTGCCGGAATCCTACGCGAGAGCATGGCGGCCCCTCTAATCTTCGTCTCCAGCAAGATAGCAATGTCACACGCCTCTCTCCTCAGAACCCCTCCAATCTCCCTCCATCGTCCAATGGAACACCCCCCCCCCCCCCCCCCCCCCCCCCCCCCCTTAATGTTCCATGCTAGGACCGACATTTAATTAATAAGAGAGGGGTCCCCCTGGAACTCGTCTGGATCGACACTCGAGGGAAGTGTCTCATCCGCCTGATCAATGACTGCATCCACTCGAACTAGGCACAAATGGAGAGCT
Source organism: Iris pallida (assembly GCA_029216955.1). NCBI lineage: Eukaryota > Viridiplantae > Streptophyta > Magnoliopsida > Asparagales > Iridaceae > Iris > Iris pallida. The sequence goes on along the minus strand of JANAVB010027198.1, from coordinate 1,753,563 downwards.
CGAAGGATGAAGAGCTCGAAGGATGAAGAGCTCTTCAATGACTGCATCCACTCGAACTAGGCATATATATCTTCGGTCCTCAGCTCGGCAATAGGCACAAATGGAGGACTAGGTGCTCCGGCGGGTAGCAGCAGAAGTGGTTAAGGGAAGGTGCACAACAATCATCTCGCTCAATGATGTGGTGAGTTCGGTTGCTAAATAGGAGAGCACCTTACTCTTGTATGTCCTAGGGGACAAACCTTCCTTCCTTACAATATCTTCATTCGTGCGACGTGTCTGGCATGCAGAAGGTGTATAAGTTTTCTATCGTGAGAACTGCTGCTTCTTTGTCAAGTTTGTCAAGGAGGAAGCATTAACTCGCATCTTACAAGTAGGTCCTTGGATGTATGAGGGGCGCCTGATAATACTAAAGAGATAGGCGCCTGTGCTATCGATAGAATGTTACCTCCTTATTTCTGTTCCAGTTTGAATCCAGTTGTCTCGGCTGCCTTTACATTTGTATCACGACCTCGTCCTCTTGTAGATTGACAAAATTAGTATTGAATGCTTACACTCGAACTCGATAACTCAAACCTCTCAATCTGCCTCATCCCTTACCATATTGACAATGTATTCCATGTCACTACGGTCGTCTCACTTGCAGGTGGTAATCTTCCCACATAAATAATTGAATACCAACATCTATCATCAGGCTAAAAATACGTAATGATAACTAGAATGCCCACCAAGTCCATCGGTAGAATCTTCGTTATCACCATCAAAAACAAAATTTTCATAGCAGAAACATCAGAAGTAGAAAAACCCAAAGGGCTCCACCTTCAACAAAAATCAGACACCTTTTCTTCTTCTTCCTCCACCTTTAACTTAATTGACATTGTTAGGGTCTTGAGATGATTGTGGTCACCTTTTCCGCTACCCCTTTGGAACTCCTTCACGCATCTTTACCACGTGATCATCATATCAAAATTTGAACCTTAATTTGATACTAGTTTGTTATGTCAAACATGCAACGATAGAAAGAAAAACAAAATGAAACAATAGAATAACTCTGAAACCCAAAAAAAGTCATTAGTTACTTATATATTACCATCACTCTTAATCATCACCAAACACTCAAAAAAACTCCAAAGCCTTACATCTTTCCTTTCTTTTTATTTTCTAAAAAGAGGCACCATATTTATGACCTTTAACCAACATCCTAAAACAAATCCTAGCCATCCAATATTAATTAAACACCAATAAATTGATCCTAATTTGTTTATGATTAAATAAAAAAATACTTTTATATAAACTTGAATCAATCCTAACATCACAAACGCTCTTTACTTGGTTACGTACATAGTCATTAATAGAGTCTTAGATCATATTCTCAAACACGAAGAATTCTAACTTTTTAAGTATAATTTCCATTTGCAATATAATGGTTTCCTGTCTATTTGAAGTATTTTTTTCTCTATATTTTGCCCCTTAGTGCTTGGCAACTCTACCAATTGAGGCAACACCTATTGATGTGGGATCATTCATGGAGTTGACTCAAGTTCGAGTTTAGTTATGATTTAGATTGGATAAATTAAAATCAATATTTGTCCCATGTCTTCTTAGGGTTTAAATGAGATTAGAATGAATAAGGATTATGGTTTATCTTTTCTTTTCGTATTAGAAGAACTTGTGTTGAACAATTTTATTTTGAGAGATTGAAATTGAAAAATAAACTAGTTTTGGGAGGCCAAATTTTAGTATTATTTCTCATGATCTTCACAAAATTTTAGTTCTAATTTATGTGAATGCAACTTTTTGAGTTTAAGATTGTCTTCTCCGAGATCTGTTGGAGTCACCGCCGCATCCACCGTCGCCATCATCCCCTTACCTTAGCCATCTACGTTGTTTTCTTCAGTAAGCCAGATTTCATCCATTTTGCTGTCCTTTGGATAAATTAGAACAACAAAAGTCAACAACCACTTGTAGGAAAATTGTACTGTGACCCGAATCGAAATTTGCCTATAATGTGTGATATTGGACTGGACCCATATGCCTCAAAGGGTGGCATTCCATGTAAGGTCTGGACCAATCCTAATTATCTCCACCTCATGATCCCACTTTCTACCCGATGTGGGACTAAACTACCAACTCCATTGTCACCATCTTTGAGCACTCAACTGGATACGGGATACAATCCAACACCACTTCTAATCATAATTTGGCATGGAACCCAAACTTAGCAATTTGAAACACAAGCAAGTATTCTCATAGCTGTTCATATCATCCAAGTTGGTATTATACGCACAACTATAACAGTAAAAGTTCTCTATTGTAAGAAATTGCACAACTTTTGCTCTTACGTCCAAAGAGGAGCTAGATTCATGCCAAACATTTCGATACGAGCACCGATTCGAATTGTGTCTTAGTATATCGCAAATTCGCAAAGTTGGAGAACTTCCAACATTAACTTCAAATTTTAATTGCTTGTTTCTACAATGTGTTTTCAATATTTGTGGTTAGATAATGAGTATTATTATTCATAATTTAGTTTCTGCATCAAGATTCTACTAACTGGAGTCGTTCCATATAGGGTCCTTCAGTTTTGTCCTGCGTCACTTAGCTATACTTAATCAGGGATATATAAGTTATGTTGTACTGGACGCTAGACGAGGCAAAAGGTCACCCGCCTTGCCTAGGCGCACACCCAAGATTCCTGCATGTACTTGATATTCTACAATTTTGTATACAACTATACATATACTATATGTAATGTAAGAAGAAAAAAATAACCAATATCCAATATCAAGTAAGACTAGTAAGCATAAAAGTAACACTAAAATAAGTTCTAATAAGCATTAAACAAGCATTCATGAAGTAACACAAGAAGTCTATAGCTAATAAGTTCTAATAATCCGTCTAAATACTCTCTTTTTTTAGTGGACGACCCTAGGCGGTCGTCTAGGCACGCCTAGGCGACCATCACCACACCCACGGGAACTTCCCCCAGGTCGAGGCGTCTCCTCTCCAACCTGCACGCGTAGGTGCGCCTAGGCGTCGCCTATGACAACATAGTATATAAGGTGACTAGTTAACTCGACTTTCTGAGACATTTATACAGATACAGGACCTTACAAACATTCACATGAAATGACTGCATCATCAAGTGGTATTCACTGGAGAAAACATTAAGAAGAAGGCTCCGGGACCAAAAACACACTGAAACTCTTTAATCCAGGAAAGATGGACATTTTACAGTGCAATACTCTTGTCATCTGTTTACCTCTGTAACATGACAACAAAATAATTAACATGAACACTCTCTCGATAATAGCAAATGTTTACCTATCGTCTGCACATAACATGGACAGATATCATTTCTGAGTACATATTTACAATTTAATATGATTTACAAGAATAGCATATTTGTGCTTTTATTGACACCACCTCGGATGTATTTGTCTTCCTTTATAGTTAACCAGGACGAAGGTAAACATATGAAACCAGTGATGAGTTCTAGTGTTAGTTCAAACAGCAGTCGGAACAATATTAGAAGATCCACAAGGAGCCAGAATAAGCAGCAGGTAGAAATGGAATTCGACAAGGATTTACTGGAGGATAAACCTTGTCTGAACCATCCCAAGTATTTGGAGGATAAGACCTTCCTAAGCCCTCCGAAGAAGGATTCAGAAGAGGAAAGGCTATTCCTTAGTCCTCTTGCAGCACGTGCAGCTTTCGCTTCATTAATACATGAAACACCACTAAAGGCAGAACTTTCAGCAAGCCATGTAGTAGAAAGGGAAAATCACCAAAATCTAGATCCGAAAGATCCCACGGATTGTATCGAAGTGCGTCGTCTAAACTTTAGATGTAAATATGTAAAGCCTGACGATTCTTCCCAGAATAGAATGCCATCGGTTTCAAATCCAATTCAAGATACAGACGGTGATAATTCAGTAGCATCCAAGGGTGCGTCTAGATGTTCCAACAAAAAAGGTGCTACACAGAAGAAGACCAAGCTTAAGAAATCTCTTTATAAGGGTGAATCCTTGCAGACATCTGAAGAAACAAAATGTGGGAAAATGAGCAGCCTTACCATTGTAGATAACTCAACAGCATGTGGTAAGCTGAGTGCTGGTGCCATAACGACAAGGTTAACTCGGAGTTCGGTGCAAAAAGAAATAGGAGGCCCATCTGATGAGCAGAATGGAGCCTCTAGTGAGAAGATTATCAGTCCTACGAATATTAAGCGGGTGATTAAGCAGCTAGAGAAGACCAATCCAGGTGCTAACCAGAAGCTCAAAAGGTCTGACCTGACTCGAGATACATATGATATACACGAAGTTACTAGTCCTGTCAATACAAGGGTGACACGCTCGAGTAACCACAGAGAAAAAAACAACATAGCTGTTAACCAAGATCCTAAAGAAAATGGCCAGGCCCATGATAAACCTGAAGCTACAAAACCTGTGAACACTATATCTGTGACATGCTCGAATAAGCAGACAAAGACTAGCAAGCCAAGTGTTAACCAAGAGGTTAAAAGGAGTGTCAAGGCACAAGATAAACATGATCAACCTGAGGATCTTGCTACACCAAATAATAATGAAAGCAAGAACAAGAGGCTGAACTTCTCAGAAGATCCGATTGCTGAGTTAGCACAAGAGAAGTCAAAAAGGACCAGAGCATTTCCTTCGAGTACTAAGGAAGACTCAGGTAATACTACCTTAACCATTTAGAGATATCAGTAACTAAGAGTTAAAATTTTTAGGTGAAGAATATTTGGAGACTGACATCTTGTCATGGCAGGTGAAACTTTGGAGGATGAAAGTGGAGCTAGTAAGAAAAAGAAAACTGGAAACAAGGACATTTTGTCAAAGAAGCCTGAGCAACGCTTCTCTCTGCGCCTTAAATTCCTCCCTCGGACTCGTTCACAGGTGAAGGCATAACCGGCTTGCGAATAGAACTTGAATTGTTCAACGCATTAGAGTAGAGGAATATGATGTGGGGTTGTGCTATATTTTCCTATGTATCACCAGCAACACTACGATGTATATATACTAATGAGTTTTAGCTACTTTCTGCACGACTGAAGCAGTTCAGAACTAAAAAGGCTCCAGTATTCTAGTAAGATTTTTTGTATGTAGATCTTTGGGATCTATTGGTATATTTAGTATATTGTAAATGTACATGAAAATATTCTGAAGACATTTGGGATGCCAGAATATGTCACAGGATATTCCATTATGTAAAGGCTATATAAAGCCTATGAGACTATCAATGAAATCATCAATCAATTCCAACATGGTATCAGAGCCACATTTCACAAACCCTAACCCTAGCTGCCATCAAACCATAACCTTTCCCTTTTTCTCCCACTCTTTTCGTCACCAAACCCTAACCCGCGTATAGTAGCCAGCCCCCTCTTTCCCGTGCGCCCGTTGCGGCAGCGGCGACGGCGGCTGCTGCTGCTGCTGCTGCTGCGGTTGCCGTTGTCGTCGTTGTGGTGCGCGCACTGCCCCCCTCCCCACGTGCGTGCTGCCTTCCCCTTGTCGCACGCAACGAAGCCTTTGTTACCGTTGTTCGGTTCATTCCGAAAGAGGACACCGATGTTTAGATCTGACGAAAACAAACATGTTCGGATCTAGGAGCGGACGACGAGTACGAACGTGAGTCGTAGAGCGGGTGTGACGTGATCGGAGAGGAGAAACATCGATGAAGGAGATCCTCAAAAAGTTGGATCCTGCAGAGGTTGCGACGTTGATGAAGATGTCGGCTGGTGAGAGCACGACACGAACGTTGCCAAAGTTAGAACTTTCCTCCATCGATTTGAAGCTGGATGGACCAGCCACCTATCTGAATTGGTCACGGCGGGTGAGAAGAACCATCGCAGGAAAGAACCTAGAGGGGTTCCTGTCGGGCGAGAAGACAGAGTCGGACGAGGGCTCAGTAGGACGCGACGAGTGAAGTCCACTCATATGGTGTTCTACATCTGGCTTCTCAACTCCTTAGTCCAGTCTATTGCCGCCACAGTAGATGGCATTGAGATGATAAAGGATGTGTGGGAGAAGTTGAGGAGGACCTATGATGGTGTGGGGAACAACTTACGGATCTTCCAGATAAAGGGGGAGATCGACGACACCATGCATGGAGAGAAGACGGTGCAGGAGTATGCCACGGAGTTGGAGCGTCTGTGGTTGGATTATGATCGCCACTCAAATCGGACGAGCTGCGGGGACCCGAAGTGTAAGGAGATACATGTTGTAGAAGCATGAAATCTCAGCTGAAGACATCCCTTCACCAAAGCGCAGAAGATGCAAAAGACTGAGGCTCAGTACTAAAAAGACAAAACAGAAGATATGGAGAGAAGTCCCTTTATTGTCATGTCTACCAAAGTCTAGTACAGACACATCAGGACTATACATAAGGGACTAATTCTGTTCTTCTACAAAAGGATCTAGTATAGATTCGACAGAGGCCTAGAGGGATCTACAAGGGATGCAGCCTTCATCGAAGCAAAGCCTTCATTCTTCTCGATACACACGCTAGAAGATTGACCTCCACCGAAGCATGTTCTGATTTTCTTGTGGGCGCAGCCTCTCAGAAGCATATCAATAACTCTGCATTTTGAAGAAGCCAGAGCCTTCAAGCCAGAGGTGCAGCTACCTGCCTGTGCCAACCTCCGAAACAAGATGGTGGTAGGCCCTCCTCCCATTCTTTTACTTCAGAAGCCAGTGTATTCACTCCAGAGGCGCAGCTACCTGCCTGCGCCAATCTCAGACGCGCAAGGGTGTCATACCCTTCCCTTCGCAACCAACGCCTTCACTGTTCAGAGGCGCAGCTACTTACCTGCGTCCGCATGAGGCGCAGGATGGTGATATGCTCACACCATCTCCATTCCCACGACGCAGTTGTCTGCTCCGAATCAGAAGCTTAAGTCACTTCTTTACAAGAGACATGGGAACTCCCATCTTAACCAATACAAGTCAACCTGTCGCTCCAAAAGCACAGTAACCTTGCCACCTGAAGCACAAGCCTACTTGTCGCCTACAGCACAGTGAATCCGGTAGCCCGAAACACAGATTCATAAGTTGCTCTATATGCACAGAAGTCTCGTCGTCATTCGAAGCCAAGTCCACTCGTCGCCTGAAAGCACAGAGGTTCCGTTGTCTCCAGAAGCACGGTCTACTCGTCGCCCCAGAAGCACATCAGCACTTAGTCCTCACCAGAGGCGCAGGAAGCATGGGTCTACCCCAATTGGTTTGTTTAAACCGCCTCTTGCAGAGAAGATTGGGATGAAATCATGATTGATATCATATCAGATTGATTTAAATTTTAGACGAGGATTAGTTAGACTCCAAATCTAGGATGAAATTCCAATATTTACTCGGCTGTATCGAGCAAGCAAATCGGCACGCGCCACGTGTCACCTCCTTCGGTTATGTTTATAACCACCAGAGATCTCGTTTGAGGGAAATCTCGATGTCTGCCACGTGTCAGCGCCGCAGAAGCTCGCACCGTGCAATGACGGCAGATTCTTTCATATCTCAGGAACCCTAATGCACATCGCATATGTGCTCGATTCTCTATAAATAGAAGGAGTTCTTTTTCCACCAGCAATAAATGAAAAGAGAGAGGGACATTGATAATCGACAATCTTCAAAGGATCAACAATCTCTATCCACGAAGAGTCGACAACCCTCATCCACCTATCAACCAAAGAACCACCAACCAACCATCTTCAAGGAAACTTCTCATCCAGACAGCCTCTTGATCGATGACCCCAGAGTTCCATTAAAGGCGCCAGAGAGCCATAGCAAGGTTGATTCGTCGTCAGATTGTCAACAAAGTAAAGGAGCCACTACAGCGCTCGATCTCCACCGTCATACTTTCCCAGAAACCTCTTCTCCCTGTACTTAGAATTTCTTGTTTAGGGCTTCCTTTTTTATACACAGATACCTTATACATTCAATAAAGCAAAAAGTTCGTTCAACCTTTTGTTACGTCGAACAAAATGGCGAGTCTGCTGGGGACTACCTTCTCCTCCAACGAGAAGGCTGTGACGCAATCTGATGACAACTTGCTGGGAGCTTCTCAAGACATGCTGGTCGTACGCTTCAACCAGCAGGCTTTTGAAGATCTCCTGTCTGATGAAAAGTCGAAGAGTTCGAAGCGGTTCGTACAACCGAAGAAGACTCGGCGTGTCTGGAGGCCTAAGGCGGCTGCAGCCAGCAGCACGATGGCGGGAACTGCGTCTCAGGACCCCCTCAATATCAAGGCCGCAGAGAAGATCCCGACTGCTACAACCTTATCGCCTCGCCCGATTCCCGTCCCGGGAGAGCATGGCGAGGAAGATTGTGGTTCCATGGTTGATCTGATGAAGGAACGATGCCAAAGGAAGCGCACACCGGTCCAACCCCTCACGACGGGAGTATTACTGGTAAGGAGATCTGTCTTCGACAGAATCGCTTTCCCTTCAGGCAAACCTTCGGCAGACTCTGAATACTACTCGTCCGCTGGGGGTAGTAGGAAGAGATCCCAAGTGGCTCGCGCTTTGTACAACAAGCGTGCGACACCAGCGGTAGACCAGAGGCTCGTGTTGATAGTAACACAAGCAGCCGACGGAAAGCTACACAAGACTGGCTCTCGCGCTTCGATACCTCAACCAGTCGAATCTTCCTTCCACTGGGGTACTCCTGTGCGTAAGCTAAGCCAGTAGGTACGTCCCACGGAGAGGGAGCCACGCGAGCAACGTTCCCGCAGGAGCGACATGAGGCTTCCCTGCATGTACAATGAGAGTGCTACGACAGAAGATCCAACCCTCTCCCAAGCGGAAGAAGAATCTGTGACGCAAGACATGCCTAAATCAAGGCACACTTGTACCCAGATTACCATCAACTTCCGTTGTCAACAGACGGCTGTGCCATCGCCGAGCAGGCGTTCCGTCTTCCAGAGGCTCTACTCCATGCCGACCCCACGCTAGAGGCTTAACAGGGGTCGGTGAGCCATAGAGAAGACGAGCCCCGCATCGCCCCATGCTACGCGGCGCAGGGTTCCAGAGCTTTCAAGAAGCCCTCCCAGAATCCTTCCATATCGGTTGCTAAACCGAAGAGGAGGTCAGAGAACAGTAAAGCTAAGGTACCCGATGCAGGTATGTTCCAAGGTACTCGTTCCAGATCTGTATTGGGTGCCTTATCAAAAACTGGGGGTAGCCAGCCTCCTACCATGCACGACAACCCTGTGTTCCAATCTGACGAGGCACAATACGACACAGATGTCTCCATTGGCGCAGCCAGTCACCAGACTAGGGATAGCAACCACACTGAGTCCGAAGAAGATCACAATCTTACGGTATATCCTCAGGGCAACGAGACTCAGGCGTCTGAGCCAGAAAGTGAAGGATCCACGGCTCCCTCGAGTCACCCTCACACTCGGTCTGTGTTCATGGCCGATGGCAATGAGGAAGACAATAACGAAGCTCTCAGACGTAAAGAAGTCCTCGAGACGAAGTTAGATACGCTGACGGACACCATGAAGACCCTGTCCTCGGTCATAATTGACCTCAAGAGTAGCATGGCCTCCGCTACCTCTACACCTGGGCATGATCCGTCAACCAATGATGAATCCAGCAGGTTGTCTACCGCCAATCAGGCACGACCATCCTCGTCTACTCCATCGGCTATAGGCTCCGCAATGACGGCCGAGATACAGTAGGCCATCAAGGAGCTGTATGCTCGTCATGATGCCAAGGAGAAGCAAGCAACGCTCCGGAAGATGGGGATCCGGCAGCCATACCCTGCCGAGTGGGACAACGTCGTCTATCCTCCCAAATACAATCCGCAGACGCTTACACCTTATGAAGGAAAGGGGTCTCCCCGACAATAAGGTACTTTGTCTTAGTATTGGGGCACCTGCCAAAGGATGATGCCCTCCTGTCCAACATATTCATAGGAGCCTTGCAGGGGGTAGCCTATGAGTGGTTCTGCAGTCTTCCGGACGACTGCATCTCGTCATTTGAAGACCTGAAGACTCGGTTCGTGGACCGATTCTACGAAGGAGGCATGGATATTACCATGTCGACCCTCATGAAAATTGTCCAGAGGGAAAAGAGCCTGTCCGCGCATACATCGAGCGCTTCCTCCAGGCCGCCCTCAGATTACCATTCGGCATGCCCGAGCCAATGCTTATGGACTCTTGCCGCAAGAACATGCTGCCCGCTATAAAATTGTGGCACCGTGCTCCCTGCACGGAGTGGACGCCTTTTATTACAGAGGCGGATGCCGCACAAAGGAAAGCCTAGGACGCGCAGCTCCTGGGGCTAGACTTTCCTGCGCCCGAAGACAAGGGGAGACGCTCGTCCAGCAACAACCCTAAAGACGAAAAAGGTAATTAAGCCATGACCGTCAACAACTCCAAAGGTTCAGCAACTATGAACCCCAAGTCTGCGGAGGCACGGAGGTCGAGGGAGACTTACTCCTTCAATAACGAGGATACGTTGGAGCTCTTCGAGATGCTTACGAAGAGTGGCAAACTATCCATCCCGGCACCCAGGCGTCCTGATGAAGTGGTAAAGGTGGACTATCCCAAGTACCGCCATTATCACCAGTACGTCCATCACTCAACACAGGACTGCTATGTGTTGAAGAGACAAATTCAGCGCCTCATTAACGCCAACGTCATATCATTGAATTACGAGGAGAAGACTGTCACGGCCAACATGGTTACGCTCCAATTCGGGAGTTTTTCAGCCACAAAGGTACAAGATGGCGTCATCCCTATTCCAAAGGCGACGATGGAGGTAGTCAACCTTCCGCCAGCACGGGGCAACGCTCAAGGGCTCGTCCCATTCTCCACACCTCGAGGCAAAGTTATATGGATACATCCTGACTTGGTTCCCGACATGATGACATCTACGACCCTTTCTGCCAAAGGGAAGAAAACCAAGGCATGCCACATGGTCTCGACGTCGACCGACGATGCTTGGATGACCACCCGCTCGGCGCAGAGGCAAGAGGAGAGCCAGGATCTAGACCAGGAGGAGTCTCCACCAAATGCTCCCCCTGTCCCAGGTATATCAGGAGCAGGTCCACCTCAAATCCCTGAGGCACCAGAGGCGGGTCCATCCCGGGCCCCTACCGTGGACAAGCCGACAATCGGGCCTATCAAGCCCTACAACTTTGATATTCTAGCGCAGCTGGCTAATACTCTGTCACGGCCCGCACCCAACTTTGATATCCTACTGCAGGCTGCAGTGATACTCTAGTTCGAATACCACCGCAAATCTAGACCTGTACGGGCTACCACTAAAAACGTGTCACGACCCGCACCCAGTGTAGGGGCACGAGAAGTGGGTACGTCCAGCCTATGCCGCATCATCCTCCAACAATTGTTTACAACCATATAACTACCAAAATAAGTCATATCGGCGACGATTTTAGCGACTTCAGATTAAACATTGCTAATGTTTTTATAATTAGTGACGTACTTAAGAGGCATCGCTAAACATCACTATCAATGTGATTTTAAGCGACATTTAGCAACAACCTTTATTATTATAAAAGCTGACGTCGCGGTGTCGTCGGTGAACGTCGCTATATTTTTATAAACATCAACGTTTAGCGACTCAACGACTTAAATGTCGTCAATATATTTAATGACAACAACGTTTAGCGACGTCTGCTGTTGACGTCGCTAATCTACTTCATATAGGGTTCAATGGTTGGTTCGACCTTTTATTTTCTTCCTAAATTTTTACTTCTCCTGTGCCCCTCTCCTCCGACCTCCTCCTATCCCCAACGCTCCTCTCGACTCCGGCGACCCCCTCTCCTCGGCGACCCCTTTCCCCTGGCGCCCCTCTCGACTCCGGTGACCCCCGCGACCTCTCTCAATTCCAGCGCCCCCCCCCGCCCCCTTTCCCGGTGCCCCTCTGTCTCGACGACCCCCCCAGCCCCCCTTGACTCCCCTCGACCCTCTTCTCTGGCGCCCCTCTGTCCCGACGACCACCTCGCTTAAGTAACGCCTAACCCTAATCCTATCTCCCTCATTCTGCCACGACATAGACATGGACATACACACACTGACGTAGACACACAGACACTAACACGGACACATTGTGTAATATGTGAAAGATGCGACACAGACACTGACACTGAGACACAGGCACGGGCACAGTCACACAGACACTGATACGGACACATTGTGTAATATGTGAAATCGAGTATGTTTTATGTGAATTTTTATTTTGTACGATATTTTGTTTTTAGATACTATAATCTTGATACATAAATATGTGAAATAGTGTATGGATTACATTCTAATTTTGCATAAGTTTAATTAATATCAAATTTATATTACATATAGGACACAACATAGATACATAAATGAGTTAGTATGGGTACATGTTAGTGTGGTATCGTAAAATGAGTATAGGTGTATTTTCTAGTTTAGGGTGTGGATATAGGCTTGTGTCGCATCTCCTACCAATGTATATACGAATAATAAAACAAGTTATAGTATATCGAAAATGAATATGATTGGTAGTGTCAAGATACAAGTAAGTATCTTGATATCTAAGATACTAAAGAGTCTCCTAGTACCTAGAATGTATAGAGTATCCTAGAAGGATATAAGATATTTTAGGAAGTGGGTAATTATTAAGGTAAGTTTGGGGTTTAATTGTAAGTTTGGGGTTTAATTGAAAGTACCTAGAAGCATATAAGATATGGTATGGTGTCAAGTGTAGGTATGATTGGTTTAGTGTCAAGATATGTGTCAAGATACTTGGTATGTAGGTAAGTGCTAGCTAGGTATCACCAAGTATTTCATGGTAAGTGCTAGCTAGGTAAGTGCTAGCTAGGTAAGTGCTAGCTTGGACACTCTGAGGTCAAGTTTTTCTTGTGGGCTCACAAGGAACACATGACGACAGAGATATCATTATCTCTTATGTTAAGTGTCCGTGTTAGCTTGAAATCAAGTATTCATGTGAACCCTTCTCTAGAAACTAAATTTACTTATGCAAGCCTTTTGAGGCTACCAGAGTTGTACCAAAAAAGATAAAGAACTTAGTCTTTTATAGATTTTTTCGAAAATCTAGTATAACTCTGATAGCCTCAAAAGGCTTGTAGAAGTAAATTTTCTTTTCAAAGAATGGCTCACAAAGAACACGTGACGACACCCAAGTGTCAAGTATATTGGTACTTTGATGAACGTGTGTATAGTTAGTGTCATGGGTATTTGAAACTGCATCCTAGTATCAAGATACAAGAGAATATCAATGTGATATTGTGTACCATGGTACATGATATCCACATGATGCACAAATACCTAGAGTTAAGGTGATATGCAGGTAAGTGCTAGCTAGGTATCTTAGATACTTAGGTAAGTGTCCGTGTCAGGCCGAAGTCAAGTGTCCATGTCAGCCCTTCTCTGAATAAGTAAGTTTACATATGTAAGCCTTATTGAGGCTTTTAGAGTTCTACAAATTTTAGAAAAATAGAAGAAAAGACAAAGAATAAAAGGAGTAAAAAATCGTTAAAAATACAAAAAAATAAATCCTAGAATTTTTTTTTTATAATATTTAGTCTTTTCTATTATTTTTCTGAAATCTTGTAGAACTCTAAAAGCCTTAAAAGGCTTGTAGAAGTAATTTTTTTTGAAGAGAAGGGCTGACATTGAACACGTGACGACACTTATTTAATACTATGTGTATCTATCTATGCGTCCATTTGGATAATATACTCGAACAATGTGTATCCATCTTTGCAAAATTATCTTCAAATGGATATGAATTACTATCTGCAAAATTGTTAGTGGATGTACAATCGTCATCCTGATGACGTGCGGTGTACATGATGAATTTATACATGAGGTAGAGCAGTTCCTGCAGTTCGCCAAGGCGTTCCCTCAGTACATGGATCGTACCAAAATTAAGTGTCCATGTGTGAGATATCGTAACTTGAAATATCATCCAAAAGTGGACGTATTGTACTCGAGGGGTTTCATGTCGAATTATTATCAGTGTACCTCACATGGAGAACTTGTGCCTTTTGCATTGGAGCGAAGCCTAATATGGATCCGTATATGGATGTCCCATCCATGCTGATTACAACGAAGGGTGGGTGAACATGGTTTTCGATGCTACGGTGCCTAGTTTCGATCCAGACAATCATGATGTGGCTGAGGAGGCACCGATTTTTGATATTGCGAAGTTCATAGAGTTGCTGGAGAATGCAAGGACTCCTTTGTATCCTGGTTGTGAGGATCATTCACCATTGGAGGTAGTTACAAGACTACTGAGCATCAAGTCCAATTTCAACATGTCTTAAGAATGCTACAATTGAATCATCGAGTTGATTATAGAGATCTTGTCGGAGGGTGCCAAGTTAACTGCAGACTTCTACCGATCTAAGAGAATGGTGAGATCGCTCTGGATGGGATATGATAAAATTGATGCCACAACAGATGCATGTTGTACTACAAAGACGACAAGGATGAAGACGTATGTAGATTTTGTGGTGCTGATCACTACAAGGCAACCAATACAAGTAGGACTCCCGGTGCAAGAAAGCCGACCGATTCGATACACTACTTGCCTTTGATGTTGCGGTTGCAGAGGTTATTTATGGTGAAGGAGACTGCCGAAAACATGAGTTGGCACATGAGGGAACATATTGATGGAGTATTGGATCATCCATCCGATGGAGAAGCATGAAAGCACTTTGATCGAGAGTATCCGAATTTTGCTTCTGATCCACATAATGTAAGATTGAGGCTCTCCTCCGACAGTTTTACCCCGTTCGGACTTTCGGATTCCCAATATTCGTGTTAGCCTGTGATTGTCACTCCGTACAACCTACCTCCGTGGATGTGTATGAAGACTCCTTATATTTCTAACCGTTACCATCCCGGGTCCGAACAATTTGAAGATGAACATCGATGTATACTTACAGCCATTAATAGATGAGTTGAATCAACTGTGGGAAGTAGGCGCTAACACGTATGATATTTCCAGAGAGCATAACTTTTAGATGAGTGTCACACTTATGTGGACCATCAATGACTTTTCAGCCTATCGGGATGGAGCACACATGGTCCTCTCTCATGTCCATATTGCATGGACCGCCTGAAGGTTTTCCGTTTGAAACACGAAAGAGAACTGTCCTTCTTCAATTGTCATCGACAGTTCCTATCGAAGGATCATCCGTTTCGGAGGAACATGAATGCTTTTCATGTCGGCGTTGTGGAGAATGCAAATCCAACGAAAAGGTGGACCGGAGATACAATATGGAAGGAGGTCAAAGATTTTTTAAGTGCTATCGAAGAGCCTACAAAGGGGTACAAGTGAGATGGATTTGGTCGCACTCATAACTGGACAAAAAGAGTATTCTGGGACCTGCCATATTGGAGTACCAACATGATCATACATAACCTTGATGTCATGCATATCAAGAAGAATGTGTTTGAAATACTGTGATGGACGTAAAGAGGGAAGACGAAAGACAATACCCAAGGCCAGGTTGGACTTGGAAGATATATGCAGACATCCTACGTTGCATTTGATAAAGGAAGGCAATGGGAAGTATAAGCAGCCTAAGGCAATTTTTTCACTGGACATGAAGGATAAAAGGAGACTTTATAGGTGGATTCAGGGCCTAAAATTTCCAAACGGATACATATCAAATTTGAGAAGATGTGTCAACCCGAAGGAGAACAAACTGACGGTTATGAAGAGCCACGACTGTCACGTATTTATGGAGAGGTTAATTTCGATTGCATTTTGAAAATTATTATCGCCGGTCGTTTGGGATCCGTTGACAGAGCTGAACATATTATTTAGAGATCTTTGTTCTACTAAGTTGCTTGTCGTTCATCTAAAAAAAGCAAGAGAAGGACATTGCGGTAACACTGTGCAAGCTTGAGAGGGTGTTCCCTTCTGGGTTCTTCGAATCCATGAAGGATTTGCCAATTCATCTTTCCTATGAGGCACGTGTTGGTGGGCCCGTTGGTTATCGGTGGATGTACCCGTTTGAGCGACATTTAAATCATCTAAAGAGAAAGGTGAAAAACAAGGCTCGAATCGAAGGTTCTATTTGTGAAGTTTATGTTTTCAAGGAGATTACAAACTTCTGCTCGATATATTTCAAGCTACATATTACTACTAATAGAACAAGAGCTCCAAGAAATGACGATGGATATCGCAAATCTAATGATGCAATATTGAAAGTCTTCAATGCCTTCGTAAAGCCTTCGGAGAAAATGAAGAAGAGATATCTAAATGACGAGAAACTAAGGGCTACTGAGTTGTATATATTACTCAACTGCAATATGGATGAAGTGGAGAAGCTCGAGGGGTAAGTAACTAATACGTCCACGTTTACGTCATCTATGTAATAGTATCCAATATCATTATTACACTAATTGGCAGATGTGTTGTTATTTTTAACATATTTAATGATGAGGTGAGGTCGAGTAAACAATACATAACAGATAAAGAACTAGAACAGGAAATGAGACATCATTTTCCTTCATAGTTGAGTGCATATGTAAGGAGCTCGGTAATTACTTTTTGTATATACACTTTACACAGTAATTAATGGAACATTTAATTTAACTTTTTATCTTGTGGTATTTAGGTCGATTGCCCATACGCAACACTAGAGAATGAATCTATTAGAACTCTAGCCAAGGGACCAATTTATTTCGTCAAAATCTGGCCAAGCTATTGTGTGAATGGATTTAGGTTTAAGTCAACAAATGCTCCGATCAGAGAGAGCTTTCCGGATCTTGATTCGACAAAAAAATAATTGTTTGTGTATCAGATCTACAAACTATAAAGATGTCAATCTAGGCAATCATTTCTTTGGCGTCTTACGAGAGATTGTGGAGTTGACATATAACTATGGCATAGAGCCGGCTAAGATCGTGTTATTCAAGTGTGATTGGTTCGATCTGATCCAAGATCAAGGTTGGAAAATTGACGTGCATGGTCTTGTGAATATTAACTACTGACATCGATATCAAGGATACGAACCATTTGTCCTAGCAAGTCAGGCTCAGCTCGTTTACTTCACTACTTATCCTAGACAGGGAACAACAAGGTTGGATTGGTGGGCAGTATGCAAGAGTAAAGCCAGAAATACCTACGATGTTGATAAAATAGCTTATCAGGAGGACGAGCTACCTTTTATAACAAATACAGTTGATGTGGACACAACGAAAGTTCTTCATTACACGTCTAATCGTGTAGAAGAGGTAGAAGTATCCGAAGAAAAAAATAAAGTAGATAAAAGCGAAGATGAGGAGGAAGAGGAAGATTAGGACGAGAAAAACAAAGAAGATGAATTTTAAGAAGATGATTGAAAATAAAAAAAATGTAAAATATGTCGTGTAACATCTATTTAGAGTTATAAAATGTACTATGATTTTGTTTAACCACTAATTAATCTCTATGTTTCCATCAATCTTACCAGATGGTACCCATGACCCAAGCACGTCGCTTGAGAGAGGTGTAAATGGCTGCTGAGGAGGAAGTGGTACCTCCTGTTGCTGAGGAGGTGATACCTAAAGCAAAGATCAAGGTTAAGGAAGAAGTGTTACCTCCTACTTTTAAGGAGGAAGTGTTACATCCTACTTTTAAGGAGGAAGTGATTCCTAAAGCCGAGATCACTATGAAGGAGGAATTGGCACCAGAAGGCAGTGGCACCGAGAGTTCTAGTCACCCAGCTCCTATAGCTGATCTTGATCACCTGGACCCTTCTTATGTGCAGTTGCTGAGGGACTGGTATCTGTCCCAGCGTAGAGCGTAGAGATATATATATGATATGACTTGACCGAATTTGTCTCCGGTAGACTTATTTCTGGATTAGATTGGATGTTTTTGTAGAACTTTAGATGTTTATGGTTATTTTCTAGACTAGGTTATTATTTAGACTTGGATGTTTTTAGATGACTTTATTGTTATTATCTAGACTTTGATATTTCTGGATGTTATTATCTGGTCTTGGTTATTATCTAAAAATTAAACGGAGGATTGCTCTGGGTCTATTTTTTATAAATTATGATTCGTTGGACGAGCTCTGTATGTCCATCATTGGTGGTCTTCAGAGGGGTACATATTACGGTACGGGATCCTCCGACGTCTTTGTGGCAATGTAGCCATCCAGGGCCCCCTCTGGCAGTGTACATTCTCCACTGTAGTTCTCCGTCCCGCTCAGTCAATCGGAGGAATCGAAATACCGACGGCGTTCGGACTTAGCCTTGCAACGGCTACTCGGAGACATCGCTCGGTCGAGGTGACCGCTCGCTCAGGTGGGGTAGTTTCGGTGAACTTGCCTCATCTTAGCTTTCACATAATAAATCGCATGTTTTAAACTTGCACAAGTAGACTTGATAATAAAAGAGACGAATCCATATAGCTAAAGGGAATAATCCCGACGAGTTAAATTGAGTTAGAACATGGAAAATGTCCCACGGTCGGCTTAGAGTTGGTGCACGGCGTACTTTGAAAATGACACTCGATCCTTCGTCCCGTGGCTTGGGAGAAGAAAAGTTGGTTGAGTAGGCAAAGTTATGAACGTAGCCTAAGTCATAGGCGTCGCCGCGTAAATGCTCGATAAAGCATGCACACTTCCCTGATGCAAGGCTTGGCACAGCCATTGCTCGTCCCTTGAGTTAAGTTGTAGGCTTGGTGAAGTTAGGCAAAGTGAATGGTGGTCGACCTAAGTCATTCCAAGCACGGTCCTGCGAGTTCTACGGCTAGGTATGACAACTTAGTCTTACGGTTTCAAGCCCGTCATATAGAGTAAGTCTTGGGCAGTGGCGTCGCGTAGAGTTCAAGTTGGTTTAAGGCACGATGTCACGGACTTAGTATTTTCAGGCACGGGCCACGTTTGATTCATTGAGTTTGGAAAGTGTTGTGAATATTTGTTCTTGAGTTGAGTAAAATGATAGGACAAGAAAGAAGAATGCTCGCGACTACGGGTCGTCGAGGCAAGATATCAGAGGTAAGACGTATTGAACTTGGTCCTGAAAGAGATGATAACACTATAGGTGGAATGACTGTGTGAGACGTCAGTTGAGTCGAGTCTTGCATGGTCATGGACAACTTGTCGACAATGTAGAGTTTCCTCGAACGGTAGCCCGACGAAAGCGGACCGGTTCTTAAGAAGCAGTATTAGCACGTGCTGGATGACCGCACAAGTTAGCACAGAGGCTTTCCAGCGGGGCTAGCTACCCACCTGGCAAAGGCGGCCGCCTAACAAGCTAAAGGAGTCCAGGATGGCTCTGGGAGTCAGTGACCACATCATATAGATGAGTCGGCATGGCGACAATCCGCGTGTGTGCCTTTGGATTGAGTTGAGTTGTTGAATGTGTGTACAGTTGGAATACAATGTTTGGTCCTAAGATGTGGCATCAACATAGACGACGTGCTTCGGCACGAGATGTGGCGTCGAGTCTAATGTTGTCAGCATATAAGTTACATAGATTGGATGTGAGTTGTCCTGAGTCTAAGTCAGGAAAGGCCGCAAGGCAATGTTGGTCGAGTGACACTTAACCCACAAGTCTTGATTGGGTCAGTTGATGATTTGGTAGCAAAGGGCCGCGAGGCGGCGATATGGTTGAGTCGCACGTAGTTGCGAGGCACGACACAAAGGATTGTAGCACGGTCACACGAGAATGGAGCCTCATCGCGTAGTTACGTCTCTGATTTTGGCCGAAAGGCAAGCACGACTTGATAAGTTAACGTTGTTTGAGTCGACATTGTTGTTGCAAGCACGGGATGGTCTAAAGACACAAATAGGCAGGGCGTCGGTCATAAAACTGATCCTAAGACAAGAGTAGAAAGACAATACAAAAGGGGACTATGTTGCACAAAGTAAAGTAAACGTGTTGGTTTTGTATGGGTGGGAGAGGAGCTCATTCCACCAGTACAATTGAGTACTGACACCCACATAGTTTACATGTGCAGGCACAGGTAGAAGCTCGTGGCGCAGAGCTCGCTTGGATGCGTCGAGGCACGGAATTCCTTGACGATTCGAAGCGTACGACTGCATGGAGTAAAGACTTATACGGGACATAATGTATGGACATCGCCTTCCGAAGCTTCCACTGGATCAAGACTTGTAATTGAGAGATGAGAGAGAGCTGAGTGAACTTGTAAAATATGAGAAGAGTGAGCTTGAGTGATTGTAATATTGGCCTTGCGCCCCCAATGTAACCGTTGTTTCAATATCAATAAAGAGCTTCTTTGAACGACTTGTGTTTTGTTCTAAATTCTGCTGCTGTTATTCAATGTCTCTGCTTGGGACTTCTGTGCAACGACCCCGTCGCAGCCGCTGAAATCGGCCGTTATGGAACCCGCCTTGCACGAGCGAAATCTAGGCTCGTGCGGCATCACGCCTTAGCGAGGATGATCGCTCCTACGGGAGCGGGGCGTGACATAATGGTATCAGAGCACGGCTTTACGTCCTTGGACTATCGATTGAATTCTTTAACTCGTTGTTTTCGCAAACTCTGAAATTGCTTCCGCAAGTTGATATCGTTGGTGCGCTTTCTCTCAATTGTCCCACGGGATGTCCATACAATAAGTCTATCTATTTTGTAAAACATAGTAGAACAGTTTTTGACAACAAAACAAAAAGATGGTTCACGTAAGCACGGTTGGCTAAGTCGGGCTGGGCATATACACCAAAGTTACGTCGACCTTAGAAAAGTCGAGTATGGGAATTGAATTGTGTCGGACGAGAATGAGTTGAACTCGATTGAGTAAAGTGAGATGACTATCGATAAGGGTACGAACGAACGACGATAACGTCGATGCGATATAGATGAGCGTGCTTGGAATTCGAGGAATGGTTCGAACGGGATTTGAAGAAGTGGATTTTGATTCGAATGATAATTTGAGGATTTGTTGAATGACTTCATCCCTGAGTGGTGTATGCGATAGCCTCAGGGATGTCGATCGATTGATTAAGGAAATTGATGTTGTGAATGAATCGAGGGATAATGATCGAACTTGAATTGAATGTCGAGGAGATTATCCAGTCGGACGATAGGATCATTCGCACGACTCAGAATTCGTTGCAAACGAAGATCATCAAGTTACGTATATCGTCGATGGTATTGAAGCGTATCAAAGATGGTATGCGATAATTCGGGGGTACTCTGACTCGGCAAATGACGATCGTACAAGTGTTATTGTTCGGTTGGATCCAATACTTTGGATTTTGACCGAGATGAATATTGGATGAAAATGATCGTGTCTTGATGTTTACGTTGATAGCCATAACGTCGACGATCTTGTCTTGTGCGTGCGCAACTCTAGCCTCGCACATGCGTTGCATCAGATTTGGGGCAATCGTTTCGCGTGAGCGCTGACATGGTGATTCATGTCGCGGGAATGATCGAACTCGAAAAATCAGGACGCGACAACTTTGATTGTCTTGACTTGTTGGCTTGATGCGAAGGTAAACTCGAGGATTTGTAAGTCTTGCGATTGATGAATGAATGAGACTTGAGGATTGAGTAGGTCCAATCCGTACATCGAGAATGAATTAGTCTAGACGCAAAACAAGAGTTACGTCCCGATGAGGATAATTATCCCGCGGGAGCATGCATGGTGATTTATGTCCACCGTGGATAATCTGACTCGCGTGAGATCGGGACACAACGTATTGTTAAGTCAGACGACCTAGTGATCGATTGCGTGAATTAGAATAGATGACTTAAGGAGTATGGAATGTAAGAATGACTCGGACCCCGTACGACGAATGTTTGGATGTGTGTAGGGAATCGACGCTCGATGTTTAGAAATCGGAGTGATGCGAGCTTGGGTAGAAAACCTCGTACTATCAATTTGGTTTGACCTTAGGATGGGATCAGTGTTGATATTGTTGTTTGGGAACTATGATTCCAATACTGACGGAAAGACATAGCCTAGCGGTTAGGCAGACGTTCCGGTGCGGAGCGATAGGAATGGTGAAGGCACCACTCATGAGGCTCGGTTGACATGCATGTATATCAAGGACGCTTGAATGCGTGCACGATCCGACTCGAGTGCTGATGGCGGGATTCGCTATCACGAGGCTTGGTTGAAATGCATATATTTTAGGGACGCCTAAGATATGTGCACGATCCATACTACGTGATACGTGGAATTCAAATGGGGCTTGAGGAACAGGAAAGTGTAGAGGATTTTGAGATCGTATATTTTGAAAAAAGGATTGAGGGTAGTACGAGCGCGGCTCGGATTTGAGAAATGCATAAGCGTAGCGTGTGCGAGAGTTCGTGAATGTTGAGTAAAGTGATAAGCCGATAAGTGTACTCAGTTAGTTTCGAGGATGAAACTTTTCCTGAGTGGTGTATGATGTAGTGCCCCGTCCCGCTCAGTCAATCGGAGGAATCGAAACGCCGACGGCGTTTGGACTTAGCCTTGCAACGGCTACTCGGAGACAACGCTCGGTCGAGGCGACCGCTCGCTCAGGTGGGGTAGTTTCGGTGAACTTGCCTCATCTTAGCCTTCACATAATAAATTGCATGTTTTCAACTTGCACAAGTAGGCTTGATAATAAAAGAGACGAGTCCATATAGCTAAAGGGAATAATCCCGACGAGTCAAATTGAGTTAGAACATGGAAAACGTCCCATGGTCGGCTTAGAGTTGGTGCACGGCGTGCTTTAAAAATGACACTCGATCCTTTGTCCCGTGGCTTGGGAGAAGGAAAGTTGGTTGAGTAGGCAAAGTTATGAACGTAGCCTAAGTCATAGGCGTCGCCGCGTAAATGCTTGATAAAGCATGCACACTTCCCTGATGCAAGGCTTGGCACAGCCGTTGCTCGTCCCTTGAGTTAATTTGTAGGCTTGGTGAAGTTAGGCAAAGTGAATGGTGGTCGACCTAAGTCATTCCAAGCACGGTCCTGCGAGTTCTACGGCTGGGTATGACAACTTAGTCTTACGGTTTCAAGCCTGTCATATATAGTAAGTCTTGAGCGGTGGTGTCGCGTAGAGTTCAAGTTGGTTTAAGGTACGATGTCACGGACTTAGTGTTTTCAGGCACGGGCCACGGTTGATTCATTGAGTTTGGAAAGTGTTGTGAATATTTGTTCTTGAGTTGAGTAAAATGATAGGGCAAGAAAGAAGAATGCTCGCGACTACGGGTCGTCGAGACAAGATCTCAGAGGTGAGACGTATTGAACTTGGCCCTGAAAGAGATGATAACACTATAGGTGGAATGACTGTGTGAGACGTCAGTTGAGTCGAGTCTTGCATGGTCATGGACAACTTATCGACAAGGTAGAGTTTCCTCGAACGGTAGCCCGACGGAAGGGGACCGGTTCTTGAGAAGCAGCATTAGCACGTGCTGGATGACCGCACAAGTTAGCGCAGAGGCTTGCCAGCGGGGCTAGCTACCCACCTGGCAAGGGCGGCCGCCTAACAAGCTAAAGGAGTCCAGGATGGCTCTGGGAGTCAGTGACCAAATCATATAGATGAGTCGGCATGGCGGCAATCCGCGTGTGTGCCTTTAGATTGAGTTGAGTTGTTGAATGTGTGTACAGTTAGAATACAATATTTGGTCCTAAGATGTGGCATCAACATAGGCGACGTGCTTCGGCACGAGATGTGGCGTCGAGTCTAATGTTGTCAGCATATAAGTTACATAGATTGGATGTGAGTTGTCCTGAGTCTATGTCAGAAAAGGCCGCAAGGCAATGTTGGTCGAGTGACACTTAACACACAAGTCTTAATTGGGTCAGTTGATGATTTGGTAGCAAAGGGCCGCGAGGCGGCGATATGGTTGAGTCGCACGTAGTTGCGAGACACGGCACAAAGGATTGTAGTACGGTCACACGGGAATGGAGCCTCATCGCGTAGTTGCGTCTCTGATTTTGGCCGAAAGGCAAGCATGACTTGATAAGTTAACGTTGTTTGAGTCGACATTGTTGTTGCAAGCACGAGATGGTCTAAGGACACAAATAGACAAGGCGTCGGTCATAAAACTGATCCTAAGGCAAGAGTAGAAAGACAATACAAAAGGAGACTATGTTGCACAAAGTAAAGTAAACGTGTTAGTTTTGTATGGGTGGGCGAGGAGCTCATTCCACCAGTACAGTTGAGTACTGACACCAACATAGTTTACATGTGCAGGCACAGGTAGAAGCTCGTGGCGCGGAGCTCGCTTGGATGCGTCGAGGCACGGAGTTCCTTGGCAATTCGAAGCGCGCGGCCGCATAGAGTAAAGACTTATACGGGACATAATGTATGGACATCACCTTCCGAAGCTTCCGCTGGATCAAGACTTGTAATTGAGAGATGAGAGAGAGCTGAGTGAACTTGTAAAATATGAGAAGAGTGAGCTTGAGTGATTGTAATATTGGCCTTGCGCCCCCAATGTAACCGTTGTTTCAATATCAATAAAGAGCTTCTTTGAATGACTTGTATTTTGTTCTAAATTTCGCTGCTTTTATTCAATATCTCTACTTGGGACTTCTGTGCGACGACCCCGTCGCAGCCGCTGAAATCGGCCGTTATGGAATCTGCCTTGCACGAGCGAAATCTAGGCTCGTGCGGCATCACGCCTTAGTAAGGACGATCGCTCCTACGGGAGCGGGACGTGACATCCACAACCCTCGTAGGAGTCGATCCGAGTCGAGGAGATCTTGCATCGCTAGGTTGCTGAGCTGCATGACGAGTATTGCAGAGTAGCCCCTGTCTCAACCGCAGATGGACGATGCGGCACTCAGCACACGATTTGATATGCTCGAGCGCACCATGAGGGAGATGAGCGAGAGGATGGATCATGTCGTTCAGGCGATACAGGGGATGTAGGTGGCCATGGGCAATCAGCTTTCGAGGCTGACAGGTGTTATGGATTCCTGTAACTATAGACTGCTAGCCATGGAGGAGACACTTCCTGATCATGCGTCAGCATCGACACCGACTATATCGATTCCATTATCGTTTCCTCCTACTATTAATATGTTATTACTGGTGACGCTGACTCCGAAGCAGTTTAGGTTCATGCTGTCCCATATACAGGGCCGTACTCCTGCTGCTGCTACTGTTGCTGCTGACCAGTCATAATCTTTCATTGGACATATTGTTCTGTGTTGTATTGTGGTTTGCTGACCCATTTTTGGGTCTTTATGTATTTATTTTATACATTTAGTGATAGTATGTGTTATGTTGACTTATTGTTGGAACATTATTCGACAAACTCTTTTTGTAGCTGTTTGATAGTGGATTTGTCTCCACCCGGCTATTTTATGTCTTTCTTATCGTTTGATTCCGTTTATTTGATTATTTCTAGTGCATTTTCATCATTTGTCTCTATATTGTTTTACCAGTGTTAAGTATTCTACCGAAGGGGTCGACGAACCCAGGAAATTCTACGGAGGGTTGCACTGGGTCTACTATTTGTAAACTATAATTTAAACTGCAGGTAGATTCTAGATGAAAAACAAGCAAACAAAATTATTTTTTTGGTGCAATTTAGAGACGTTCAGCGATGGTTAGCGACAAAGGCAGAAGTCGCTGAACATGTATCCGAACGTCGCTAGCCTGTATCACAAACGTCGCAAACAGTCCCTAGATGTCGCTAATTTGCTGACATGCCAAACTTCACCATGTCAGCAATGTAGTCACTAAACGTCGCAAATTACGTCGCTAACTATTGAAATGTCAGCGACATTTAGCAACAAAAATATACGTCGCTAATTAGCAACGTCACGTCCGTAAACATCGCTATCCAGTAAAAAAATAATGACGTCCACACGTCGCTAACATACATCGCAATAGCGATATTTTTTTTTGTGTTAGAGACTAGAAAATACATGACAAAGAATTTTCGTCGCTAATTTTGAATAGCAACGTTTTCGTACACTTTAGCGACGTTATTAGGCATCGCTAAAGTGACTTATTTTGGTAGTATATATAATGAACACCTCCATTACTCTCAACCATTTATTGATCACCAAATACTAAATAAAAGTTTCATGATTTTATCTACTAGGGATTATCATTGATAAAATTCTAATAACATCATATAACTATGAATTATATCATACATAATACTTCCCCTTTTCTACCAAGACAATTAAAATCATAATGAGCAAAGTAATTAATTATGCAATACCCTAAGGGATACTAATTAGCCATTTCCCTAACTTTCACAAAGCATGACCATTCGTATTTTTGAAATAGGAAGAGACGAGAAACAAATGATATCGATGTCTAGGAGTATGATCGAATGCAAATACAAATTACAAGGGAAGTAATAGGTTTCAAAGAAAGTGTCAAGTCAATTGTGGATTGAGATCTTATTAATACTTAACCCTAATCGTAGGCTCACTCGATAAAATAATATAATCGAGACGACATGCTCTGACCTGCATAGGCCACCATAAAAACTATGTCATGTTTCAGTCCCAAAATATATAAGACCATGATACATAGCAATGGTCAGCTACGTATCAAGTGGACTCCATCCTAACTCGAAAATGTATATACTATCTATAATAGGGTATTATGTGCTTTGATGCAAGCTGATACTTGTCTAACATTCCTCAAGAAGCCAGAGAAAGAGCCTATAATATGCCTTCATTATCATAGTGTGATGGAGCTGATGCCAAACATCACCTTTACACAAAATGATATGCTGTTGGAAGATAATCGTCATGACCGACCCCTCCACTTCACGGGATATGTCGATACCATGAAGGTTGATCGCATTTTGATCGATCCTGGGTCTGCACTTAGCATCATGCCAAAGACTCTACTAGATGCATTAAAGATTCCTGTACACAATCTTTCAACAACCATCACGACAATCTTGGGATTCAATTCTGGAAGAAATGAACCTTTGGAAAAGATCTGCCTGAAAGTTCAAATAGGCAATCTTCGTACAAAGGTTACTTTCTACGTGATCGATAATCACGGCTCTTACAATGCTTTACTGGGAAGACCCTTTCTGCATGAGCATAACATTGTACCATCCACTTTACATCAATGCTTCAAATATGTGGACGTCAATGGAGAAGTCCAAAAGGAAGTAGCCGACCTAAATTCTTTCAGGGGCATTGAAGCATATTTTAAGGACTCTCGGAGTACAAGGTGGAGTTCATGAAAGTTGTATTGGCGATGGATAGTGAGGAAGATCAGAAACATACTTCAAAATATGTTCTCATGATCCCCGTCAAAGGACGTGCTACTCGTCCCTCTTCTTCTCAGACGTTGACTATACATCTTTCCTCTCATAACAAACAGCCTCCTGCTGTAGAAAGAGAACAAAGGGAGCTCACCTCTTCTGAGCCTCTTGTTATCGACCTTCGTCGTAACAAACCTTCTCCTTCTTCTCCTCTGGTTATCAACCTTACTAAGCCTTCTGTTAAGGCTAAGAATCATGTTGTAAATGATGATGTACAAATCAATAAAGTAGCATCTCCTTTACAGTATACTGATATTCTTTATTATACTTGATGTTATTTAAAAATATTAGATAACTTTGAACCACTTACCATAGGAGCAGTTGAAGCTTCCCAAAATGAAGCATTGCTCGATCCAATGTAGGACTCCTTCTTCTTAGTTCCTTCCAGGAAGAAAGGTGAACTTCCTATACTTTTTAGTAAAGGAACGGAACAGAAGATCACGCCCGATAGTAAAGAAGAAAATCACGATAATGGAAGACTTCAACTACGTCGTTATAATCAGCAATCAAAAGATATCATTCAAAAGATAGGCTATAATTTTAAAGTTGGTCTCAATGGCGGCAAAGGAAGGCAAACTCCTATTTGTATTCTTGCTTCGAAAGGAAAATTACAACAATACTATAGCAAAACGAAGCGGGAATTAGGTTATACTTCACCAATTCTGACTCCAGAAGCCTCCGAATCTGATGAAGAAGAACTATCTAACTTTTCTGATTCTATCTCATGGGATTCAGACACCAGCGTAGGGCACGTCCATCGTATGACTCTATCTTCCAATATGGTAACTATCGAGTTCTCAGAAGATGACGGAGACTTTACCGAAGCCTTTGAATCTGATCCATGGGCACAAAGGATGGATACTCAATGGGAGCTTCGCTTTGAACAACGTGAGCCACCAACTGAAGATCAGTTGGTTCAAGTCAATGTTGGAGATGAAACTTCCCTAAAAATAATATTTGTCAGCAAAAGCATCCATGAAGCGGATAAACAGGAGTTCTGGTATCTCCAGAGTCAGGAATGCCCGTTCTCTCAAAATCTCCAGTGGAGTCTATACGAATCATCAATTTTGTCTTTTGAAACCCAGCTGTTTTAAAAGATATCTTTTCTTTATGATAAATCCGTATTATCACAGATATAATCTTTTTTGACATGATATCCCGTCTTTAAGTCCTAACCGATTTGAAGATCATCAATAGAAAAAAAACGAGTTCACGTCCACATTACATCTGAATTCTATTTTCTATATTAATAGATTCACGTTCATATTACTGTTTGCCATTAAATATCAAGCACAACAAATTACAGATGAATTAAACTTGATTGCAAACTCGTTTGTACAAAGGAAAGCCGATAAAGAAAGCCTAAGAAACAATCTAAGTACAATTGTTTAGTTTTGATTCTGGGGGTGACGATAGAGGCTCGGGAAAGTGTAGCAACTCTGCCTTACTCCTTGGACTATCTGACACGCTCCTTGCTCTCGAAGAAATTGCCTTTCGTAGGTTACCAGCCTTGGATTGCCAACAATTTGCCTGGATGTGGTATCCTGCTATTTATAATGTTTTCTGCAATAGTAGATTTTTAGACTACATAAAGGGCCACGTGGCCACGTGTCTCTCACAGCGCACAAAGACTCGATCTCGGACTGCCAGCTGGTAGGGGTTGTTAAAATTTTGTTGTAGCAAATTTGGGTGGTTAAGACTTGGTCAGCCTGCCACGTGTCTCACCGCAAGATAGGATCAGTCTGCTTGAGTCATTTTGAGCCACATAGGACCTTCAGAGTTCGGCCATGCTGGGCCGCATAAGACTCATGCGGCAGTCTTCCTTAGTTCGCATGTAACTTAGGGACTTTTGAACCGCATAGGTTCTATATTCTGGACCGCATAAAGCTCATACGACTCGGATTACAGTTACCCTTGGCTACATAAAGTACATAGATTGAGCCGTATAAGATTCATGCGGCTCGGGTCGCAGTCCTTTTGACCGTATGGCCATGTCCAGTCTAATCATGTCTTATCTTTTTTTGTCAGAGTGTCAGAATTGTCAGAGCTCCCAAAGCTATCAGTCTTGCCAGAGTTTGTCAGCTTTATCAGAAGGATTGATCAGCTTGGCCGCATAAATAACTATTCTCTCTGTGGCTCAAAAATTAGTCTGGTGAAGATGGACCGCAGGGGGCGTGCTGAGTTTGTCATGCGGCCCTTCTTTATGCGGGTCAATCTGTTCCAGGGTACTCATGCGGTCAGTTGTGATCTGCATGAACCCCATATTTTCCATGCTTCTACAAGACCCCCTTCAAAGTTTTCAAATTGCAAATTTAAAATATTTTGAATAAGAAGCATGGACATATATCAAGCCGCAGAAAAATCTTCGAGTCAGGAGAGACGTCGTGCCGCAGGGATGATTTTGGGCCGCAGGTAGATCTTGTGCCGCAGGGAGATCTTGTCTGCCAGCTATCACTGCTGCATTTAATGCCTTGGTTTAGTTTTTGATTTGAGCTCTTTTTTCTAGATAAAGCTGACGGTTACTAAGGATAAAATCCCCAAACGTCATCATTATCCTTAATGGATACGGGAATCGAAGCGGTGATGACGGTTATTAAGGATAGAAATCTCCAAACGTCATCATTATCTTTGATGGATACGAGAATCGAAGCGGCGTTCATTTGTTTCCAATTTGAGGAGTTATAAATATAGGCCATACGGAGAGAGTTTTTTCCTTCAACTTTTTCTCCTTCGTCTTCATCATCTTCGTCATCTTTCTGTCCTGGTTAGCCATGGATCCAAAAGCTTCCAAGTCGACTGATGCTACGGCAAAGGGATGGGGTTCGCCTCTCCGTCGAGTGTTGTGGACTTTCCTCTCGTTCATCCTGACGTGCAACCCTCTGTTAAGGGTAAGGACGGTAGGAAAACGATGACTTAAATTTGAACGGCCATATTGCATATTCTGTACGCGGGCTTGTCATAAATTGTCTCTGCGCTTTGGGCATGATCGATATATCCTCCATCTCATGGGACTGTATGTGTTCTGTATGATGGGGCCGTATAGGTTGAGCCACATAAGCGCCACTGACCTTCATGAATGTCTCATACTTGAGCTGTATGATCGCTACAGGACTGAACCACATGGATGCCTCGTGACCAAACCGCATATACATCTCATAACTGATCTGCATAAATGCTTCATGGCTTAGCCGTATGAACATTGCATAACAGAGCCGCATAAGTGCTTTTTAAGACTGAGCTGCATGCGTCTCATGTTTTTATGTGCATTCCTCATAACTGGGCCGTATAGGGTCTGTTTTGGCTGAATGTTGTTTTCTTCTATCTGCTAACCCCCTTTTTTTATAGAGATTCGGCTAGCAAATTTCTCCAGGACCGGTATCGACGATAGAGTAAAAATGCACCATTCTGACACACACATCAGACAGCTCAAAACTCCCCATGCTTTGGAAGAGTTTTCCTCACGCCATTTTGGCATACACATCAGACAACTCAGAACTCCTTATGCTTCAGAAGAGTTTTCCCCAGGTGATAGGAAGAACCTTTATACCTCGGAGAGTTGGACGGTGGTCAGGCATCATCATGAACGTCCTGTTTTTACGGCTCTCCAAGTAGGCAAAACCACCATTAGGGATGTTGTTTTGAAGGTACGGTCTTTTGGAGGAGCTGGGCTAAGGTATCCACAATACGGAGGGGAGAAAAGCATGTTATATTTGCCCTCCTCCATGCAGTTCCTTGGAGATTCAACATCATTGTTTGCTTCTCAGCAGTAAAGCATGACTTCTTTCGAGGGCCACGAAACTGCTTTTTGGTGAAGGCGAAGTGCTGTCAAACTGACCAAACTATGTATTGCTGGATTTTTCCTTTCTTTCTACTGCTGATGTAGTCCTATGAATGTAACTGATTTTGAATAAGCAGAATACATTCACTCCATTTTTTATTTATAGTATCTGTGGTGCTTTTACTAGAGGGCCTAATACAGCATTTGTGTTTGATAAAGGACATCCCACTGGAAGACTTTTTTGTGGACCTATTGCCATTTTGTGCATCTGATAATGCGAGCAAATAGATTTGAATGATATTTTGTGGACATACTACTCTTTGGTACACCGATGGTACGAGTAATAGATTATGATAACTTTTGTGGACCTATTATCCTTCTGCGCACTGGCAGTGCGGGTAATAGATTTGAAACAAAACCCAACATAGGTAATATAGACGTGACAGGTTTTGTGGTCTTAACACTGTATCTTTTATCCCGGGTTGGGTACAGGTGTTAAGTCGGAAGACTATCGGCATCAGATGTAATAAGGACGTGACACACGATAATCAGGCATAATCTTTGGTGGAATGGATTTTGAGACAAAACAAAACAAAGGTAATATGGACGTGATAGGTTTTATGATCTTAACACCATGTCTTTTATTCCGGGTTGGGTACAGGTGTTAAGTCTAGAGACTATCGGTATCAGAGGTAATATGGACGTGATACACGATAATCAAGAATAATCTTTGGTGGACCTATTACTCTTCTGCGCACTGGTGGTGCGAGTAATAGATTTTGAGACAAAACCAACAGAGGTAATATGGACGTGATAGGTTTTGTGGTCTTAACACCATGTCTTTTATCCCGGGTTGGGTACAGGTGTTAAGTCGGAAGAATATCGGTACCAGAGATAATATGGACGTGACACTCGATAATCAGGACCAGAAAGTCGGTTCAGAGATAATGATAAACTGGACAGACTTCTGTGAGGTAAAGCATTAGAGTGGGAGTTCAGAGGTATCATCGTACATGACTCGCCACTCAGGAAGATGCAATAGAGTGTGAGTTCAGAGGTATCATCGTACATGACTCGCCACTCAGAAAGATGCGATAGAATGTGAGTTCAGAGGTACTTGGTGTACATAACTCGATAGTTTTAAAGATTTGATGGTTTGAGAACCAGGATATTTTTTAGACATAGTATTTCTTCAGGAATTTGTCGTTTACGGGCATCATAAGGAAGTTCCCGTCATGTTTTGCGAGCCGGTATGCGTCGTTGGAGAATATGGTCTCGATGATGTATGGACCCTCCCACTTGGGCTCGAATTTGCCGACAGTTTTGTGAGTCATGACCATCGGTCTGCGAATGGCCAAGACGAGACCGCCTACTTGGAATGTCCTCTGCTTGACTTTCTTATTGAAGGCTCGAGAGATGCATGCTTGATAGGGCTCGATGCTTTGTTGAGCTTGCAAGCGCTTCTCGTCTAAAGCTTTTAATTCTTGTAGCCATCGGCGGTAGTTATCGTCCGACGTCAACCGATAAGTAAGGGCCACACGAAGTGAGGGGATATGAGTCTCCAATGGGAGAACTGCCTCACTTTCGTACACTATAGAGAATGGTGTATTTCCCGTAGCCGTCTGACTCGTAAAGCGGTATGCCCATATGCATTCGCCCAGCTTTTCATTCTAGTCGTGCTTGTTCGAAGACACGAACTTCTTGAGAAGCTTGATTATGGTCTTGTTAAAGGATTCCTCCAGACCATTAGCCGATGGGTTGTAGGCCGTTGAAGCCACATTCTGAATTCGGTTCTTGTCGCAGAATCGATAGAAGGCATGGCTTACGAACTGCGGACCGTTGTCATGAATGATCCTCCTTGGCAGTCCAAAACGGTAAATGACGTGATGTTTTATGAAACTGATCACGTTTAAAGTCTTTACCTCTGCCAACGGGACATCTTTCGCCCATTTGGAGAAGTAGTCGGTGATTGCAAGAATAAACCGGTGCCTTTTGGACGACGGCGGGGTGATTGGGCCTACAATGTCCATTCTCCATGCTTCAAATGGCCAAGAGGCCACTGTTGGGTACAAGAACTCAGATGGAAGATGTATGAAATCTGCGTGGATCTGACAAGCCTTGCACTTATTTTCATAATCGACTGCGTCTGCTACCATCGTAGGCCAATAGTAACCCATCCGACGGAGACGGTCCTACAACTTCGGGCCCAGTTGGTGAGCCCCACAAACTCCATTGTGAGCCTCGTGTAAGGTTTTTTTAGCTTCTGCATTTGACAGACATCTTAACAGTAGTCCGTCGTAAGATCATTGGTACAACATTTTTGTTTCTGTGTCATAAAAGAATCTGAGAGAACACCTTCTGATTGAAGTTGCTTCTTTCACATTCTCAGACAGGATTTCGTAGACTGAAAAGTCGATGAATGGGAGTCTCCAGTTTTGCACATCATTGGTTATCTGGGCGGAGTAACTCGTATCAAGTTGAACGTTAATTTTGGGACATACCAGCTCATGGCCTATGACGTCAACTGGATGATGAACATAATTTGGAACCGCCAAAGAAGCGACGAGGCCTGCTAGGGCATCGGCTTTAATATTCTGGAGCCTAGAAACATATTCTATAAAGAACCCCTCCAAGGTTGCTATTATAGCAATTGCTGTCTGATGATAAGGAATCAGGTCCGCGTTGCAAACTTCGTACGAGCCTCGGACTTGATTGACAACCAATTGCGAGTCGCCATATACTTCTAGGAATTTGACTCCCACTTCTTTTGTAAGTCGGAGCTCGATGACCAAAGCGTTATATTCGGCTACATTGTTTGAACATGGTTTCGTGAGAGAATATGCTCGATTGACCACCAATCTAGAGGGAGAAATTAACACTATCCCGACTCCAGCGACGATATCACCTTGGGGCCCCGTTCTTGAGGCACCATCGAAGAATATTCGCCAAACGTCTTTATGTGAAGTCATATTTGATTCAATAACTTCATTTAGGATTTCTTAATAGATTCTGGCTATTTTTTTAAGCCTGGATGGGCTGCCAGATAGTTGGCCAAGGCTTGACCATTGACAGCCTTCTGCAGAACGAAGACCATATCGTAGGGGGATAACAGTATCACCCATGTGGCTAGACGAGAACTGAGTGCGCCTGGCTTGGTCATGAGAACCCTGAGGGGATTGACTCACGAGATAACATAGATGGTCTGCCCTAACACATAGTGTCGTGTTTTCTGAATGGCGAACACCAAGGCAAGGCATTCATTCTCTACGGCGGTGTACCTATGCTCCGGCCCCACCATCATTCGGCTGAGGTAATAGATGGCTTATTCGTGCCCTGCATCATTGTTTTGTGCTAGCAAGGCGCCGAGGGAGTGTTCCATTGCGCGTACATATAGCAGGAAAGGCTTTCCGGCAACCAGGGCTACCAGAACTGGTAGATTCGTCAGGTATTCCTTAATGCCATCAAAAGCGCGTTGGCATTCCTCGTTCCAAACGAAAGAGATGCCTTTCTTCATAAGTTGTGTGAAGGGTTGACATCGCCCTGAGAGGTTAGATATGAACCTCCTGATGTAGGCTAGTCTTCCCTGAAGGCTGCAGAGTTTACGGAGGTTCTTCGGCGGACTCATCTCCAGGATTGCCTTTGTCTTATCGGGGTCTATGTGAATGCCCGTGAAAGTAATGACAAAGCCCAAGAACTTCCCGCTGGACACGCCCAAGAAAGACTTGGTGGGATTCATCTTCAAATTGTGTGCTCGCATAAGATCGAACACTGTTCTCAAATCATGGAGGTGGTCATCCTCGGAGCGGCTTTTGACGGCGATGTCGTCAACATGGCACTCCACCATCTTGCACATGTGATCCCTAAAAATGACACTCATTTCTCGCTGATATGTAGTACCGACGTTCTTCAGGCCGAAGGACATGACTTGTAGCAATACACGCCGATCGGTGTTCGGAATAACGTATGCTTCTCATCGTCAGGAGATATTTTGATTTGATTGTATCCTGAAAAGCCATCCATAAAGGACATGCGCTCGAAGTCACACGTATTATCGATCATTATGTCGGTAATGGGAAGAGGGAATTCATCCTTAGGACCTGCCGCATTCAGATTGTGAAAGTCGATGCAGATTCGAATCTTCTCGTTCTTCTTGACGACTGGTACTATATTAGCTATCTAGTCTGGGTGCTGCTCCTCGCGAATGAAACTGCTAGCTATAAGCTTGTTTACTTCCGCTTCGATGGAGTTCATGATGTCTGGATGGAACCATCGTTGCTGTTGCTTGACTGGTTTCGCGTCCGGATGAATATTGAGCTTATGAAGTGGGATCTCGAGGTTTAGTGTAACACCCAGTTTTCTAAAATGAGGATAATTTTAAAATTTTGTGTTTTTAATTATTTAATTATGGCATTTAAATAATAATATAATTTTTGGTAATTTTTAATCATTTTAAAACTATTTAGATCATGACTTGTGATTTGGTATGCAGCTAGTGAAACCGTAGAGACTGTCTGCCTTAGAGCCTAGCCATGTGATTAGGGTGTTTCAATTATCATTTTTAGTCTAGGGATAATTTGGTCATTTTGACTTTTTAGAATTTTTGATTTATTGAATGGATTGACGATTGTTGATTTGACTTTCACTAGTTGTGACTTAAGAGACTAACCTAGATGTTGACTCTAGTTAAGGTTACTTGATTAGCATGGTGAGACCCTAATCTAATTTAAGTCAACCTAAGTTAGTCATGTAGGAATCAAGACTTGAATAGAAGGCTTAGTGATTTGGTCCATAGACTTGAGACTTAGAATTTGGTTCAATGACTAGTGCAAATAGGTCCATAGCCTATTAGACTCAACCCTAACCCTAACTATCACTTTATGACCAGCCACCTAGGGCTATTCCCCCTATAAATAATCTCTTCATTTATTGTTCTTGCCTCTTTATTGAGATTTCAATATTTTGGAGAAGGAGGTAATGCCATTTCTTCCCCAATCCCTAGATTCTTCATTTTAATTCCTTTTCCACTCTAGTCTTTTGCATATGATCCTAATCTAGCCCTATTTCATGTTCATGGAGATAAATCTCAGGTTTGAACCAATTTGGAGCACTTGGCCATCAAGGAGAATACCCCCTATTTAAGGCTTTTCTTGCAAATTGCACATATAGGTAAATCCCTATTCCCTCCACCAAATTTCGTTTTCTTTGCATGG
The DNA here is from genome assembly GCA_029216955.1 of Iris pallida. NCBI lineage: Eukaryota > Viridiplantae > Streptophyta > Magnoliopsida > Asparagales > Iridaceae > Iris > Iris pallida. The sequence goes on along the minus strand of JANAVB010027198.1, from coordinate 1,717,401 downwards.
ATAGGAAGCCCTAGGTGTCCCCTAGACGTAGGTATTGGATTTGTGTCGATTCGTGTCCGTTTGGTGTCCGTATCGGACACGTATCCATGCATATATGTAGGTGTTTGATGAAATGCTCGAATGGATTAAACCTTCGTATTTTATAAAACAAATTACATATTTGGGAAGCCCTTGATGTGTGTTTTTGAACCCCCACCGAATTCGTGTCATTTCCGTATCGGAAATGGCCGTGGACACGCTGCACGACACAGCGCACGGGTGCCCTGCTACCCGTGTCCTGTTTCTCTTTGTACACGCCACGTAGACACCTCATTTTTGACACAGAGATGGGGGCCATCACTGACAGACCCCCCTCGAGTCTCATGGACTCTCATGTCGTGTCGGACACGGAATCCATCGTGCATCGGTTTGAACTACACGTGCACAGTCAGATTTTAGGTTCGGATACCCACTTCGTGTCCAGTCCTGACACGACGAGGACACCAATCAGGGTGTCGACCCTCTAGACCTATGTCCCCCCTAACCCTAGACACAAGCACGTGGCCAATGGCGCACCGTATCGTGTCCACGAGTTTATGTCCTGCCTGTACGACGCAGTCATTGTGTCTGTACGATTTGTGTGTTTACATTGATTGGACACGTCGTGTCCCACTTTGGGGACACGACATGCACTGAAATGAATGTCCACACCTACACTAATGTATTACCAACCACATTTCCATTTATTAATTGTTATATGAGTGATAGAATGGGGACTTCCCCATTAGACTGATACAATGATGTATCAGTGAGTTATTCACTGTGCTTCAGTTTCAGCTTCATTTTAATGAATTAATACATTAGATTTAGCTATATTTTAATTGCTGTACAATTAGTTAACATGTTAGGGTTTGTGCTTGGCATGGATATGGGTGTTCGAAATTACATTGGGTTTGGCATTTCCCAGTTCCTGCAAACTGAGTTCAATTTCAGTATTTCCTATTGTTTCCTGTTATGCTTTCGATTTCAGATTTTATAAATATGCATGATATGTTTCATTGATGTAGGATTGAACCAGTACATGTTAGTATAGTTTAGAGCTTGCTAGGCAGATTTTAGCTTCAGTGTTACTTTTAGCCTTCGAAAATTTATTGTGATACACTGTTAACTAAATTGTTTTGAACTATCAATTATTGAAGATTCCTGAGAACAGTTATATGTTTCCCCTGTTTTTTGAATGATTTCAACCTGCAAACCAACTGTCAATGCACTAATTTTTGGCTGATATTACACACATGTATCACTCACCCACATTTCAATTTTTTAACACATGTAACCCTTTAACATTGATTTCAAATGTCAGTTCGAATTGCAGTTTTTAATGTGTACTGTTAAACTGAAATCTAGAACATATGTAGCTAAATACCCCACTCACCCAATGTCATGTTAGACTAACTGTTTTCCTAATTAACCTTGATGCATGTGAACCCCCATGCCACCTGACACACACACACCACTGCCTTCACTAAATTTCTGAGAACTTGACCATGTAGGCACACACACAAGTATGAAATCTGAAACCTGGTTTTGTAAATCTGAGATAAAATAACTGAGAAGCTGAACCCTGTACACACACAGGCACTAATGGTACACCTGAACACTCACTCTTACTGCTAGTACACACACACACCCCTTCCCTGTTAAAATCTGAGAATAGATTAGGAATTGGTCTTTAATTCATTTAGCACACTTGAGTAAAACCTGAGAATAGCTGCCTTTGATTTCAGTTGGGAAGTTGGCCTATTGCCCATTTTTCATTTCCTTCCTCAGTTGGTTCTTTCCTTCCATTTACCTTTTTCCTTTCATTTCCTCTGTATCTCTTTAAATATTATGCCTCTATGTATATATACAAGTGTATGTGATATAGAAATGCATGCATGAATAAATGGTTTAATGAATGCAACCATGTACTCTATGGACACCACACACACTCATCCTCCACTGTTTACAATTGACACTGTTTCCCTGTCAATAGACACAACACACACCTTCACTTGTGTGGCCTTTCCATTCTCTAAATATATATATGTATGTATATAAGTATGTGCCTATATAGAGCTTCCTACAGAGATGTCTTGGTATTTTATATATGTGAGTTGTGATGTTGATGTGAATGATAGGCATATTATAGCCTTGTCTATTTCATTAGTCTATATATTATAGTCTATATATTATACATAAAACTTGTGTGTGATACCCTGACATTGTTGTATTGGTGTGCTTAGGTTTAGTAGGCTTGGTTAGGCCTAGTGAGACTTATTAGACTTATTTGGGTCAGTCTTGACCTAGTTGACCTAGTTTGACTAGTGTAGTGGACCAGAGTTGACTTTAGTCTAGTTCGACCTAGACAGCATGCAGATGCATTGTAGATTACATTTATCATTCCCTATGTACATCTTGACTTGTGTTGCTCTAACTATGAGTCAGGTGCCTCATCTCGGACAGTACATTTACTTCAGACATTCAGATACCAGGCGAGTACATTCTCTGATCATTTCATAACTTGCTTAGAATTATATTCCTGCTCTAGTTTACCTTATTTGATGCTGTCACGATATTATCACGGATTGGTACTATATGGATCCCTACATTGAGATGTTATCCCCCTCGGGAGCATCGGATACATCATGTTGTGTGTTTCATATACATCGTGTATTCCTCGCTCTCATGTTATTCATGTTTCTCACGTGCTTCATGCTCGTTCGTGCTCGTTCGTGTACTCTCATGTGCTATCATGTTTGGTCATGTTTCTCGTGTATTCATGTATAACCTATACTTCATGTGCACCCTTCATGGGCCTTCATGTGGAATTCATATGCACTCAGCTTCTGAGCCCTCATGTATTCTTTATGTATACCCATCTATGGGGTTCATGTGAAAACCATGTACGTAACATAACTTGTCTGGATCCTTGTGTATTGATTGGGGTATGGAAGAGTATAAATAGTCATGTGAACAATTCCAAAGTAGTATAGCCATGTACGCCTCTTTAGTATAGCCATGTGCAAATCAAGTCATTTACATGTCGACTTTGTACTCTAAATCACTAGTCAATGGCAGCTCTCTACTTATAGTAGATATTTCTATTACATTTCTCTCTCTGTTTACATCATGTACTTTCTTTCAGTTTCATGTATCGTACTCTCTTGCATGTTTATATTATCTAACCTGTTATGATCTGCGTGAGATGTATTGTACTCGCTCCTGTCCTGACTAGACCTGTTGAAAATTTTACAGAGGATGATGAGGAACCCTGCACCCCTTACCTTGGAGCTTGCCTAGATGACACTCGCGACTTGGACCCCTGGAGAGGTTCAGGCAGCTGCTGAGGCCGATACCTTACATAGTGTAGATAGCTTAGACTGTCCTTCTTTTCATGTTTGGTTATTGTCTTTGATTTCAGAGTTGTATATTTTAGAGATGTTGAGACTGGTAGTGGTTAACTTTGTTATTTTATTCTGCTGTACCTCAGTTGAGGATTTCTTTATCTATTCCATCGTGCTACATTCTACCTTAGATTGTGATTGAGTTGTATCTCTGTGTTGGTCTCCTTTTGGAGAGTATTCATATTATGCTAGTTATAGTTCATGACCTAGAACATCGTTCTACCGCCGACACTGCGGCGTAGGCTGGGCGCTGTTACGTACTCGTACCCTCACGGTGGGTGCGGGTCGTGACATTTAGCCCTGGCATGTCTTCATAGCTCCAGGCAAAGACGTCGATGTATTCTCTGACGAGTTGCAACAAGGACTCCCGCTCGCCGTCTGTCAGGCTTTTACTGACGAAGATTGGCTTTGGAGAGGATTCATCACCGACGTTAACTTGCATGACCTCATCTTCAATGGGAGGATCACGAAGTTCAAAGCATTTCTTCCATTGTGCGTCCAGTTGTTGGACCCATGGCTCCAATTCAAGAGTTTCAAGTAGATCCTCGTCTTCTTCTTCAATGTCAGCGGATGCCATGTTGACAAATAATGTCTGCCTGAACATATCTCCAATGTTGTCGTCGGAATCGTATGTAAGTGATTCAGATGAGTGAGAATGCCACTCGCATTCCTTATCGGAGCTCTCGGGCGTTGTTGCTGGTGTAACATAACCGAGGCCGCATTTGGACTTGCCGTAATATTCCCAAGGTTTCCCAGACGGGGTTGACAGCTGCAGAGGCGATCGCCGACCGTTGTCTTAATTCAGACCTGGGGTAGCCTCCATGTCGTACCCCTGCTTTTGCATAAAGTACTTGGCCTGAGGACTATACAGGTAGAGCGGAAGTCTTCCGGTATCGGGTTCGAGATCAAACTCTTGAGGCATGAAGGGTTGAGGACATTCTTTTCGGCCAAAGATGATGGTGTGATCCCCTTCTCTTCTGCCTGGGACTAGGAATTAGGTATCTTTAATAGGAGCAAGTCAGTTTGCGGTATGGACAGTTGTCACCTGTGTGTGCAGGTTAGTGTCCCGACCGAGTCCCACAGTATACATCAGATTGAGTTTATTACACTCAGGATAGTTCAATAGTAGCCTCTTATTGATGAAATAAGGAATTTTGTCCACAGGGATTACATCAGCAGGAGATGGACTATCTACCTTTGCAACCAGATACTTTGCGAGTTCTGCGTCCTCTTCAGCTACCCCCTGCATGATCGGAGGTGGGGACGCTATCCTGGGCAACTTGACCACCAAGGGTTCAGCTGGTGGCATTGGCTTGTCTGAGGGTGTCGGGTCGACACTTAGTTGTCGGCCCGTCTTGGGAAGACGGATGACCATCGGCTCGGCAGGAGACTTCGTGTCTTCCGAATGCTTTTGACTGGATCTTGGCAATCAGATCACCATCGACTCCCCAAAGGGCCTTTCGTCTTTCGATCGCCTTTGATTGGATTTTGGCAATTGGATCACCATCGACCCTATGACGGGTTCTTGGCTGGTCCTTGGGAGTCGGATGATGTCACGCCCCAGAACCAGAATACTGGAGAGCGGGGGCAGACATAGCCAGCTACGTATATTGAAATGGAAACCACCTCGATACGGTTACGGCTGTCTAGAAATATGAGGGTTTACTACAAGCCAACAGTCTCTTATGGTCAGGAACAAGCCTAATGTCTCAATCACAAGCAAGTAAGTCAGGTCGCAAGATGTATGATCATTAAATATACAATAATAAGGCGTCCCAAATATTACATATTCAGCTGATCATGAAGCTAGTCGTACAAAATGCGGGACTAGCAAGAGTTAAGTCATACATGATCAACCCTAGGATTTGTTAATCATGTTTACAGCCCGTAGGCAGACAGTAAGTAAAGTGTATCGAGCTAACAGGTGCTCGTCGGCTAAACGCCTCAAAAGAATAATTTACAATAGAGTGAGCGAAACAAAATAGAAAACCCACTCGTAGCCCGGGTTCCTTCTAGTCGCCACCATCGGGCTGGAGGTACGGAAGATCCTCGGAAGCTGCTCCGAAATCTGGCCACACAAAACCAGTTGGGTCAACCCCAGAAAGAGCAAGTGCCACAAGGGGGCCACGAAATAAGAACAAAAGCCAGCAATCAGCACAAGAAAATCTAATATTAAAACTAGAATTTACGAAAACATGTCAGGATGATATACGACGAGATAACCATGGAACTATTCCGATAGCCAGGTTACAACCCGTAAACCAAACAAGGACCGGGGTTGTAACCCTTCGTCTGAACAGAACTTGGTTTCCCACCATTTATCGGCAAGATAATAATGTAAGAAATCAAGACAGGGAGAAATCTTGTTCTGGATCAAGACATGGCTAAACTGGTTATACCTCATTCAATCAATCACGGCCAAGCAGATACTACGGCTTACTACTTTAACTAACTAGGGTTATCACAGGCCTAATTACTAACAAGATGCTGTGAGATTGTTCCACAGCTACAAGCCCTGCAGACCATCCAGGTTACCCAGGTCGAAAATTAGGGGTTGAATTCAGGTGGGTACATCGTCCGGGAGACAAATGTACCCTTAGGTGACTTAGAGGGTGCAACACGCGACGGCGTGCTGGAAATGTGCCCTACTCGACGGCAGGCTACAGATCCCAAGAGCGCCCAGGTAACGGGATTGCCTGTAGCTGTGTCATCTCTTCATGACTACTGAGTTATTCTAGTTATTAACCTTAATCCATTTTAGTAGGTGCTCCTGACCGTGGTACTCAGGAGTCCCATCCTAGATATGACACAAGACAGGACAAGTGGATTTGACAAGCAAGCAAGAAAGAACTACCCACGGTGTCAAGGCAGGTCAAGTTAAGTTATCCAGATAAATCATGTCAGGATACTTGTCGGGAGTGCGCCACGACGGGCCACTATCATGTCAGGTTGGTCATGTCAGGAGTGCACCACTACGGGTCACTGTCGTGTTATACTAGTTCCTTGTCATACCATGCCATGTACAATAGTCATTCCAAATATATTAAGTAAAATCAAGTTCATGACAAAAGGCGTAAGGATATAAAATGGGCATAAAATATCTAATAAAATATCAATATACAGGACTATAGAAGAGCCAAGCTTAAAGAAATAAGACCAAAACTCCAAGAGCCAATGGGTTAAGCAAGGGGTTCAGGGTACAGCGTACGCACAAGACACGCACGCAGGAGAGCTACGTATGCGAAAAGACACGCACGCAGGAGAGCAGCGTATGCGAAAAGTCACGCACGCAGGAGAGCTGCGTATGCAAAAAGTCACGCACGCAGAGAGCTGCGTATGCGAAAAGTCACGCACGCAGAGAGCAGCGCACGCAGAAAGTCACGCACGCAGAGAGCTGCGTACGCAAAAAGTCACGCACGCAAGAGAGCAGCGTACTCGAAAAGTCACGCACGCAGGAGAGCAGCGTATTCGAAAAGTCACGCACGCAAGAGAGCTGCGTACGCAAAAAGTCACGCACGCAGGAGAGCTGCGTACGCGAGAAGTCACGCACGCAGGAGAGCTGCGTACGCAAAAAGTCACACACGCAGGAGAGCTGCGTACGCGAAAAGTCATACACGCAGGAGAGCTGCGTACGCGTAAAAACACGCACGCAGGAAAAGGGTCTTCTTCTCCATGGCTGAGAAGAAGCTCTCATGGCTCCAAAACTTCAAGGCATCACAACTTAGCCATCCGAACTCCAAATCCGGATTTCCAAAGTTCCAACTAGGGTGGAATTGAACTCTCTTCCACATGGAAACATCAAAACCCATAAAAATTCAACTTAAATAGATCAAAATCATGCAAAACCAAAAATAGGGAAAACTTAGATCTAGAACAATGGAGACTCCAAATCACAAAATGCTAAGTTCTAATGTTGATCACCATGTCCTAATCTAGCAAATGGACAAATAAAAGAGGGTTCTCATGTGGTGGCAAGGTGCACTTGCCTATGGGTGGGTGTTGTGTAGAGGAAGGAGAAGAGAGTTGTGTAGAGGAAGGAGAAGAAGAAATTAATGGAGGTTTATGAGAAGAGAGAAAAAGTTGGTAGAGTTTTAAAGAGGGTGGGATGTGGTGTGTTGAGGGTGGAGCATAGGCTAAGGTGTTCAAATACACATAAACCAAACCAAACCAAACCCAACCCAATCCAATTAAAACCGAGCCATGTCAAAATCCGAAATACGAGAAATACCGAAATTCTACAAGTTGCGAAAAATAAAAATATATGCCAAAATCCAGATACTAGTATAAATACGAAATACGGGAAATACGGAAAATGAGGGTGACAACTCTACCCACCTTAAAAGAATTCCGTCCTCAGAATTTAATCAAGGAGCTAGAGATTGTCACGACAAGCTACATTAAGCACAGGTAAGTTACACTAAGCAGTTCAATCATACAATGCAAGCAAGGAAGGGAAAATGTAAGGCATAAGAAAGACATTATACCTCACGAGTCAAACAGGTAGGGATATCGCGATGGGATGTCGTCCTTACGCTCCCACGTTGACTCACCTAGAGAGTGATGACCCCAAGCAACACGGACTAATTTAATAGTCTTGTTCTTGAGTGTCTTCTCCCTCCGGTCCAATATAGACACGGGCCTCTCCTCATACGAAAGGTTGGTACCAACAACCAATTCCGAATGGTCTAGGATGTGGCTCGGGTCCGGAATATATCGTCGTAATTGGGACACATGGAATACATCATGCACCTCACTTAGCGACGGCGGAAGAGCGAGACGATAGGATACATCTCCTACTCGCTCTAGAATATCGAACGACCCTATATACCTAGGACTAAGCTTTCCCCGCACGCCAAAGCGAATGACGTCGCGGTTAGGCGAGAACCTAAGGAGTAAATGGTCACCGACAGCAAATTCTAAGGGACGTCGATGAGCATCGGCCCAATGGCGCTGGCGGTCATGGGCAACTCGGAGGTGATCTCTGACCTTCCTGACCACTTCAACCGTCTGGGAAATCAATTCGGGTCCGAGCATCTGCCTCTCTCCGACATCGTCCTATGCTAGCGGGGATCTGTACTTCCTGCCATAAAGAGCCTCGAAGGGTGCCATCTGGATACTGGCCTGATAACTATTTTTGTATGAGAATTCCACCAGGTGCAGATGATTCTCCCATGAACCACCAAAGTCAAGGGTATAGGATCTCAACATATCTTCAAGAGTCTGGATTGTGCACTCTGATTGACCATCCGTCTGCGGGTGATAAGCTGAGCTGAATTGAAGGCGAGTCCCCAAACTCTCCTGTAAGCTGCACCAAAAGTGTGATATGAATCTTGAATCCCTGTCCGAGGTGATGCTGACTGGCACACCGTGAAGCCTGACGATCTGCCTGAGATACATCTCTGCTAACTGCGCCATCGACTGCCCAACTCTGAATGGAAGAAAGTGTGCCACCTTGGTAAGCCTGTCCATAATTAACCAAATAGCATCTCTGCCGGCCGGAGATCTGGGCAATCCGGTCACGAAATCCATGGTTATATGTTCCCTTTCCATTCTGGGATCGGTAAGGGTTGAAGAAGTCCAGCGGGCCTCTGATGTTCAGCTTTAACCTGTTGACAAACCAAACACCGAGAGACAAACCGGACTATCTTCCTCTTCATGCCATTCCACCAAAAATGCTGACGAATATCACGGTACATCTTCGTACCACCCGGATGAATAGAATATTGTGAACTGTGGGCTTCTGCCATGACTTCCTGTCTGATATCTCTACTGGGTACACAAAGACGAGTGCCGTGCCGAAGTGTACCATCTTCATGGATACATAACTCTGACCTTCTTCATGCTTCACACTCTGCTCTGAGTCGCTGGATCTTGGAATCTGCTGACTGCGCCACCCGGATTCTCTCAACTATGCTGGACTGAACCTGTAGGCTGGCCATCAATGCCACGCTGGTTGGAAAAACCACTTCAATTCCCATCTTCTGAAGATCTGCTAATAATTCTGGTTGCGCCGTCAGAAAATAAACTCCGGCTCTCCTGCTCAATGCATCCGCTACAACGTTGGCCTTCCCGGGATGATACTGCAAATCTACATCATAGTCCACCAGTAGCTCGAGCCATCTTCTCTGCCGCATATTAAGGTCCTTCTGGGTGAAAACATACTTCAGGCTCTTATGATCAGTAAAGATCTCCACTCTATCTCCGTACAAGTAGTGTCTCCATAACTTCAAAGCAAACACTACCGCCGCCAATTCCAAGTCGTAGGTCGGATAATTCTTCTCATGATCACATAGTTGACGTGACGCATAAGATATTACCTTCCCATGCTGCATCAAAACACACCCCAATCCTCTGCCTGAAGCGTCGCAATAAACTGTGAATCCTCCGGTCCCATCTGGAAGGGTGAGAATGGGAGCCGTTATCAAACCTCGCTTCAACTTCTCAAATGATTCCTGACACTCTGCTGTCCAAACAAACGGCACATCCTTGCGAGTCAATTGGGTCATCGGCACTGAAATCCTTGCAAAATCTGAAACGAACCGCCGGTAGTAGCCGGCTAATCCAAGGAAGCTGCGAACCTCTGCCACTGAGCTGGGTACCGGCCATGACTCGATAGCCACAATCTTCTGGGGATCCACTTCCACTCCTCCTCGGGTAATGATGTGACCCAAGTATGAAATGCGATCGAGCCAGAACTCGCATTTACTGAACTTAGCGTACAACTGATGCTCCTTAAGCGTCTGGAGGACGACTCTGAGATGCTGCTCATGCTCTGCTTCACTCTTGCTGTAGACCAGGATGTCATCTAGGAACACGATCACAAATTGATCCAAGTAAGGCATGAAAATGCGATTCATGAGGTCCATGAATACGGCCGGTACATTGGTCGCTCCAAAGGGCATAACAAGGAACTCCCAATGTCCATACCTCGATCTGAATGCTGTCTTCGGGATGTCCTTCTCTCTGACTCTGATCTGGTGGTATCCCGACCGTAAGTCGATCTTCGAGAACACTGAAGCCCCTCTGAGCTGATCAAATAAGTCATCTATCCTCGGAAGAGGGTATCTGTTCTTGATTGTCACCGAATTCAAGGTACGATAATCAACACATAGCCTGGACGTACCATCCTTCTTTTTCATAAGAAGCATCGGGGCTCCCCAAGGCGATCCACTTGCACGGATGAATCCCTTGGTCCTCAGTTCTTCAATTATCTTGTATAAAATTTCTAACTCTGAAGGCGCCATTCTGTAGACTCGCTCTGATACTGGTGCTGTCCCGGGAATCAAGTCTATAATGAATTCAATCTCCCGCTCCGGCGGCATCCCTGGAAGCTCCTCTGGAAAGACATCTGGAAACTCTTCAACTATCCGGGGTAACTGCACTGCTGCTACCGCCATCCGCAATGCTGGGGAAGATGGCTCCACTGCGCCTCTGGAAAACGAAAACTCTGGCTCGCCGGGGATACTAAAGACAACTCTGCCAATATGGCAGTCTATCCTAGCATACTGGTTCCTCAACCAATCCATGCCTAGGACTACATCATAGTCTGCCATAGGAAACTCTATAAATCTGGCGGGGAACTCCCTACCGCTAACTACGATCCGACACGAGGAAAATACTCGATCTACTCCCACAAGGCCATTACCAGTAAGTATATTGAGCCTCACTAATAATGACTCGGGCTCCAATCCTATCCGTGTCGCGAATCGTGCAGACATAAATGAATGCGATGCACCAGAATCAAATAATACAGACGCTGGAGAGGAGTTGACGAGAATAGTACCTGCCACAACCTCACCTGGTGCAACTTCTTCTTCCATAGCCATCATCATGGCCTGACCTCTAGCTGCGGGCCCCCTCTGCTGAAAACCTCTTAGCCTGCTCTGCACTGGAGCCTAGGCACACTGCTGCTAGAATGCCTGGGCCTGAGGCAACAATGGCCTCGGGTACTGCTGCTGCTGAACTAGTGCTGGGGCCGGTCCTCTCACCGAAGAGCTAGAAGGGTTGGATGCTGATGAACCACCCATATTCGGGCAAGCCCCTATCCTATGATCTGCTGCTCCACAAGCCAGGCACAATCCCTGCGCCCTGCGACAGTCTGCCACTACATGCCCTGGCTTCCCGTAATGAGAACATCCCATCGCGGAAGTCTGCTTCTGCTTCTGCTGCTGCGGGTACGTCGGGGTCGAATGCTGAACCGACGTTACTGAGGTCGCCCGCCTCGAAGTTCCAATGGTCAACCCCCTAACTGCCGGGGATGGAGCTGATGATTGGTGCATCTGACTGTGGGACCGCTTCCTACCTCCGGTCCTATCCACGATCCTCTGGGAGGTGTACTCATGCCTCCTAGCTGCTCTCAAGACTTTATCGAACGTCTGGTGCTCGAACTGCTCAACCGCCAACAAGATCTCCAAATGCAGTCCCTGCTGGAACCGCTGGGCCCTATCAAACTCGGTCGCCACCAAGGTGGGGGCAAACCTACTGAGTCTAGAAAACTCCGATACATAACTGTCGACTGTTCTGCCTCCTTGCTTCAAGTTGGTAAATCTGGTCTGCAGGTCGTACCGAGCCACAGCATCGAAATACTTCGTCTGGAATCTCTCTCTAAACACTGCCCAAGCAATGGGTGCCACTAATCCCATGGCTTGCGCTGCCCACCAACTGCGAGCCAAGTCCAATAACTACAGGCGTACCACCGCCACCTTCTCATTCTCGGGTGTCCTTGCTACTTCCAGAATCACCTCGGTATCCTGAAGCTATGCATCCGCGGCAATCGCATCCTCGCTGCTGTCGAAGAAAGGAGGGTTCAATCGCTTGAAGCTGTTAGCCGCCTGGTTCCCTGGATGTCCGCCTCGAGTCAAAGCATCTTGAACTGTCTGGTACAGGGCGTCACTTCGACGATCCTGGGAAGCTATCAAGGTTCTGATGAGGCCTACTAAGGTACCATCATCTGGCTCTGCAGGCTGGACGGGCCGAACTGGTGACTCTCCTCCAGTAGGCACAACTCTAGAGGCTACCCCAGAATACTGGACTTGATCTCCGGGTTGCTGCTGGTCCATGGGAGGTGCTCCTCCTTGCTGATCGGCAGGGTCAGGTACAGTGCCGCTGAGGAAGACGACACAGGGAAACAATAAGGAAGGACCAGGACAGATCAACGATACAAGCATGTAATCAGGGCAAGAATTTCAGGGATTTAAAAATACGGGCGGAGATCAAGGGCGAATACTGATTGAGACATCTATTCGGCAAACCCTCACATTTCTTGATTGACAAGACCTGCATGGGCTACCACTTAAACCATGTCACGCCCCAGAACCAGAATACTGGAGAGCGAGGGCAGACATAGCCAGCTACGTATATTGAAATAGAAACCACCTCGATATACGGTCACGACTGTCTAGAAATATGAGGGTTTACTACAAGCCAACAGTCTCTTATGGTCATGAACAAGCCTAATGTCTCAATCACAAGCAAGTAAGTCAGGTCGTAAGATGTATGATCATTAAATATACAATAATAAGGCGTCCCAAATATTACATATTCAGCTGATCATGAAGCTAGTCGTACAAAATACGGGACTAGCAAGAGTTAAGTCATACATGATCAACCCTAGGATTTGTTAATCATGTTTACAGCCCGTAGGCAGACAGTAAGTAAAGTGTATCGAGCTAATAGGTGCTCGTCGGCTAAATGCCTCAAAAGAATAACTTTATAATAGAGTGAGCGAAACAAAATAGAAAACCCACTCGTAGCCCAGGTTCCTTCTAGTCGCCACCATCGGGCTGGAGGTACGGAAGATCCTCGGGAGCTGCTCCAAAATCTGGCCACACAAAACCAGCTGGGTCAACCCCAGAAAGAGCAAGTGCCACAAGGGGGCCACGAAATAAGAACAGCAATCGGCACAAGAAAATCTAATATTAAAACTAGAATTTACGAAAACATTTCAGGATGATATACGACGAGATAACCATGGAACTATTCCGATAGCCAGGTTACAACCCGTAAACCAAACAAGGACCGGGATTGTAACCCTTCGTCTGAACAGAACTTGGTTTCCCACCATTTATCGGCAAGATAATAATGTAAGAAATCAAGACAGGGAGAAATCTTGTACTGGATCAAGACATGGCTAAACTGGTTATACCTCATTCAATCAATCACGGCCAAACAGATACTACGGCTTACTACTTTAACTAACTAGGGTCATCATAGGCCTAATTACTAACAAGATGCAGTGAGATTGTTCCACAGCCACAAGCCCTGCAGACCATCCAGGTTACCCAGGTCGAAAATTAGGGATTGAATTCAGGTGGGTACATCGTCCGAGAGACAAATGTACCCTTAGGTGACTTAGAGGGTGCAACACGCGACGGCGTGCTGGAAATGTGCCCTACTCGACGGCAGGCTACAGATCCCAAGAGCGCCCAGGTAACGGGATTGCCTGTAGCTGTGTCATCTCTTCATGACTACTGAGTTATTCTAGTTATTAACCTTAATCCATTTTAGTAGGTGCTCCTGACCGTGGTACTCAGGAGTCCCATCCTAGATATGACACAAGACAGGACAAGTGGATTTGACAAGCAAGCAAGAAAGAACTACCCACGGTGTCAAGGCAGGTCAAGTTAAGTTATCAAGATAAATCATGTCAGGGTACTTGTCGGGAGTGCGCCACGACGGGCCACTATCATGTCAGGTTGGTCATGTCAGGAGTGTACCACTACGGGTCACTGTCGTGTTATACTAGTTCCTTGTCATACCATGCCATGTACAATAGTCATTCCAAATATATTAAGTAAAATTAAGTTCATGACAAAAGGCGTAAGGATATAAAATGGGCATAAAATATCTAATAAAATATCAATATACAGGACTATAGAAGAGCCAAGCTTAAAGAAATAAGACCAAAACTCCAAGAGCCAATGGGTTAAGCAAGGGGTTCAGGGTGCAGCGTACGCACAAGACACGCACGCAGGAGAACTGCATATACAAAAAGTCACGCACGCAGGAGAGCAGCGTACGCGAAAAGTCACGCACGCAGGAGAGCTGCGTATGCGAAAAGTCACGCATGCAGAGAGCTGCGTATGCGAAAAGTCACGCACGCAGAGAGCAGCGTACGCGAAAAGTCACGCACGCAGAGAGCTGCGTACGCGAAAAGTCACGCACGCAGGAGAGCAGCGTACTTGAAAAGTCACACACGCAAGAGAGCTGCGTACGCGAAAAGTCACGCACGCAGGAGAGCTGCGTACGCGAGAAGTCACGCACGCATGAGAGCTGCGTACGCGAAAAGTTACGCACGCAGGAGAGCTGCGTACGCGAAAAGTCACGCACACAGGAGAGCTGCGTACGCGTAAAAACACGTACGCAGGAAAAGGGTCTTCTTCTCCATGGCTGAGAAGAAGCTCTCATGGCTCCAAAACTTCAAGGCATCACAACTTGGCCATCCGAACTCCAAATCCGGATTTCTAAAGTTCCAACTAGGGTGGAATTGAACTCTCTTCCACATGGAAACATCAAAACCCATAAAAATCCAACTTAAATAGATCAAAACCATGTAAAACCGAAAATAGGGAAAACTTAGATCTAGAACAATGGAGACTCCAAATCACAAAATGCTAAGTTCTAATGTTGATCACCATGTCCTAATCTAGCAAATGGACAAATAAAAGAGGGTTCTCATGTGGTGGCAAGGTGTACTTGCCTATGGGTGGGTGTTGTGTAGAGGAAGGAGAAGAGAGTTGTGTAGAGGAAGGAGAAGAAAAAATTAATAAAAGTTTATGAGGAGAAAGAAAAAGTTGATAGAGTTTTAAAGAGGGTGGGATGTGGTGTGTTGAGGGTGGAGCATAGGCTAAGGTGTTCCAATACACATAAACCAAACCAAACCAAACCCAACCCAATCCAATTAAAACCGAGCCATGTCAAAATCCGAAATACGAGAAATACCAAAATTCCACAAGTTGAGAAAAATAAAAATACATGCCAAAATCTAGATACGAGTATAAATACGAAATACGGGAAATACGAAAAATGAGGGTGACAGATGACCATCGGTTTAGCAGGGGACTTCGTATCTTTCGATTGCTTTTGACTGGATCTTGGCAATCGGATCACCATCGGTCCTATGACTGGCTTTGGCTCTTGGCTTTGGGAGTCGAATGACCCTCGGTTTCGACTGTGCAGCTGGAGCGGGGGAACTGGGCACCTCTTTATGCAAAATTGCGACAAGGGGTACGACTTTGCTCGGTTTATGGGCTTGGAGATGAATTTTCAAGGATTTCTCTGGCTCTGTGACGGCCTCAGTTCGTTAGTTATGTATTTCTTGGTTCGTCATATAGACAAGCCTCCGAAGAGTAATAAGACTCAACCCCTTTGAAGGGATCGATGTCGGCGAATTCAGTCTTCACGAAGCCGTGCTTACTGACATACTTGAAGCACTGGTAGAGGGTGGATGGCACGATCATATAGTCATGTATCCACGGATGCCCCCAAGAGGATGTTGTAGGGTGTGTCTATATCTATGACGTAGCAGGTAACCTCTGTCCTCAGGTCGCTGATCTGACATTTCAATCGGATCTTTCCTAAGGGATAGCTCCTTTCCGAGTTGAAACCGCTAATGGCGGTGTTGGTCGCTGCTAGCCGGTGCATAGGGATGCTGAGGACTTGAAGCAAGCTTTTCGGGATGATGTTTATCGACGAGCCAGGATCGATGTGCATCTGATCCACCTTGATGTCGCCTATGTATCCAGTGTAGTACAAGGGGCGATCATACATGTTGGTCTTGATCAGCATGTCCTGTGGGGTGAAGACGATGTTGGGCATTGTATCCACATTGTTGCTGCCCTGGAGATCTGTCGACGAATCTTACCCTGTAGTTTGACCTGGGCTAAGTAAGCGTCAGCATTCTGGAGCGCTTCGTTCAATACGACACGAAGATCCTTGGAGAGCCTTAGGAGCTCGTATAACGACAACTTTATCGGTGTATTAGCCAGTTGTGCTAATATGTCAAAGTTGTAAGGTCTCTCCAGCCCTTGGGGTGCCTCTTTTCGGAGCAGCCTGTCAAAGCAGGTTTCCTTCGACTTGGACCTGTCTGCCGATGGAGGCTAAGATGGCCCCGGAATATCAGTAGCGGGCAGCATTGTCGATTGAGGGTCTTCAACTGAACTACCCGGAGTGGGCTGGACTTATGCCCTAGACCGGGTAACAACGAACGCCGCTTCCTCAGCTTCGGTTGAAATTGTGTGGCAGGATCTGGATTTTCTGCCCTTCTTCTTGTTGGCTGGAGATGACACTGCCTGGGTAACTTCGGGCACTAAGTCGGGGTGCACCCACATGATCTCTCCTCGTAACATGGTGAGAGGTACCAAGCTAGTCGTCTGGTCCCGGACGGGGGAAAGATTGGTAACCTCCATCGTTGCTCGGGGGATAGGTATTACCCCATCTTGAGTGCTTGTTGGAGGGAAGTCGCCGAACTGAATTGACACCATGTTCGTCGCAACGGTAACCTCTTCAAAGTTTAGCGACAGAGCTTTGGAGTCGATAAGATTCTGGATGTACCGCTTTAATTGAAAGCAGTCTTGAGTGGCATGATGAATATAGCGGTAAAAATGGCAGTATTTAGGGTCCTCCACCTCTGCCGCTTGGGGCTCGCGCCTTGGGGGAGGAAGTTGGATCCTGTCCCCTTTTAAGAGCATGTCGAAGATAGGCTTGACATGACTATCTTCGAATGAGTAATTGACCTGGGACCACTGAGCTTATGCCTGCTTTTGTTCAGGCTTCTTGGTCGCACCGACGACCAGGGCCTGTTTGCCCTTATTGTCCCAGTTATTGGAGGTGTCGTCAGTATTGTTGTTATTGGAGGCGGTACCAGGACGTTTGCTTTTGACCTCTCCGTGTGGAATGTGTAATACCAGCTGGCGAGCCTTCTTTAACTTCTCCTCCGCATTGGTAGCACTTATGATGAAGGTCATCCAATCCCTGAACTGATCTTCACCTATCCAGAGGCTAATTGCGGGGAGAAACTTCTTCTGGCAGATTTCAATCAAGGAGCTTTCGGGATTGCTTTTGGGCAATCTCATTACAGTTTGACGAAACCGCTCAATATAGTTCCTTGTCAGTTCCCTCTCCCCTTGAACGACGTCCATGAGGGATGACATTGTCACATCATGTCCCACTTCATAGAATCGCTCTAGGAACATGTGCTTGAAGCTGTCAAAAGAATGGATGCAGCTGTCAGGAAGGTTTCGATACCAGACGAACGCGATCCCCTCCAATGCTCCGATGAATAATCGTGTGAGGATGGCGTCACTATGCGGCAAGTGGTCGGTAGTGACCTCAAAATAAGTCATGTACCGACTAGCAGAGTTCTTTCCGTCATATGAATCGATATGAAACGACTTGAACCATTGTGGAAAAGGCACATCTCTCCATGCAACTGGATACGGCTATCGTATTCTGAGGTCCCGGGAGGAATCTCGGGCATTGAACATTGCCCGAAGCTCCTGGACTTCCCTCCTTCATCCCTTGCTTCATCTGTAGCTGAAGGAGTGGAGACTCCTAGAGGATTGTTATCTAAAGAAGGAGCGGTCGTATTGGAGTCCGTGTTGACTGCCGGTCCCAAGCTTGTTTGTCCAGGCGTCCTTACAGGTTGAGTCGGCAAGGCAGCTTTGATTTCGTCCACTGACTTGACCAAGGACAGGAGCATGGCTTCAAGTACTTATAGACATTGTTGGTCACTCTATAGGAGGAAATTCTTCTTTGGAGGACTCTGGGACATTTGGAGTAGGGGATGACAATGTTATCCTACTGCAGCCAGGGCAGTTATGGAAACAATTGTCCGTACAATTTGATATCCTGGAATTGCCTCGGTAGTAATTGAGACTGGAATATCAGTTGCTGAAGTCTCTATAGATAAAAAAAGAATAATATTAATGTATATCATTCATATTTCAAAATTATGCTTAAAAGCATAGGAATTACCTTTTTGAGATGGCAGATCCTCCTTTGAGGATAATGATATGTTAAATTCTTTTTGGAGGGAGGAAGCGTCAATGGTTTGATGTTCTACTCGAGTCGTCAACAATTTTCTTCTAGCCTTCCATAGTAGAGGTGCTACAGGCTCTTCTTCAACCTCATCAAGGTCATCCGGTATTCTGTGCACTTCTTCTTAGACGACTCCACTCTGTTTTGGAACTGAAGAAGGAGTTATTTCTTCCTCCCCAAGAGAGGTCCCACCAGGTATCTTCTTCGACTGGGACCGAGTCGTCCAAGTAGTAGGTTGCTCATTAATGATCAAAGTAGTCTTCATCTTTTTTTTTCCTGACGCTTTAGGAGAAGAAGGAAGATCATCATAATGCGAAGGGCAGATGAATCTCCAGTCTTACTTTTCTTAAGCCCTTTGGCAGGAGACTTTTCTTTTTGGACTTTTAACGATACGTCCAACGGCTCGTTTACTTCATCTAGGAAGCCTACAAGAGAAGCCTCCAGAGGATCATCGGCAAGGTCTCGATATTCTACATCCCTGAATAATTGTGCAGTACGAAATCCAGCCTTCGTTCGCTTATCACTAGCAAAACTGTGAGCCAGATGAAAGTTTTTGCCAAAAGTGTTTGCCGAAGTATAGAAATTCGCATATTTGTATAACATACGCGGACCTGAGCAAGATTATGGGGCATGAAGAATATAGCCTTAGTACCTCTGGCATTATAATATCTCCAAGCCGTAGCACCATCAATCAAGAAACCCTTGGCTTGAAGGCAAGTAGTGGCATTTCCTACATGCAGCTGATCATAACCAAATTGCCGAACGAATCGACTTGGCAAATATGGTTCTAGAAAACACTCTTCCTCAAATCGATATACCAGATGAGACGGACGGATTATCTTCAACCATACAAAAATAGTCAGGGACAAACGGAGAGTTGCTGCTTCTAAATCCATTAGTTGTGGTAGAAGATTTTCATATCTTGGAGAACACATTGAAATCTCCATCCAGATCCATGACTCAAAGCTCTTCTGCATTCTGAAAGTGCATTTATATTCCAATGAGCATTGGAATCACGCCTGATAAAGTTACCCCAACTTCACCTATATCAGGGTCCATCAAACTGGGATGGTGTAGCAATAACCACCCGAACAAATAAGTATATGGCATTTCGATACGGGAGGAATCCAACAGAGCAGCCTTATCGTGCAGCATAGTGTCTACAAAAGAACGCAGTCCTGCATTCAGGCGACAAGACATC
Source organism: Iris pallida (assembly GCA_029216955.1). Taxonomy (NCBI): domain Eukaryota; kingdom Viridiplantae; phylum Streptophyta; class Magnoliopsida; order Asparagales; family Iridaceae; genus Iris; species Iris pallida. The sequence continues at coordinate 1,697,739 of JANAVB010027198.1, read as the reverse complement.
GCTGAAAGAATGTCCATCTTGTGGTCAAATACTAGACGCACAGTAGCAAATAATACGCCTCTGTGAAATCTATCAACTATACTGGCCCTTGGAACTACAAACCGTCGCAGCCAAAAAGCAAGAAAACCCGCCAATTGGGCTTCTTTTGACATGGTCTGCAACCCTGTTTGAGATCTCTCAGTAGTAGCACCAGCCTTGAAGGGGTGCTAGTCCATATCCAAGATGTTATCTGTATGCTTGGATTCTTCCATCAATTTATCTATGTTGCTACGACTGAGCGGTTGGAAGAAAGAAGGAGCGCAAGCTTGACTCTCGATTATCTTGTCTTCAAAGATATGGCGTAAAAACAAATACGACAACCACTTAATTGTGTAACAAGTCCCTGCGGAAGTGCTTTTGTAATAAAGGGAGCATATCTTATAATGGCATAGAAGCTCCTCGAACACAACCACCATCTGAGAATTTTTTGTAGAAAGGATATCCAGTTCCTCATTAGTGGGTACATACTCTTCATATGGGTTGTTACCCATTGGAAGATGTGAGAGATATTTCATCTCATGAAGTGCAAAACCAATTTTCACGTGAGGGGTCATGAAGGTACCAGTTATGTCATTATATCTTTCAATCAGAGCCAAGAACATATGAGCATTTGGGCAAAAGCCGTAAATAGTAGTCCAGATGGCCTTATAAAGTTCTAGTTCAAGAAGTTTATCCTTGAACTGATCTAGAATCCAGATCACTAAGCTGCTCCAACGTTTCATGTCTGGGTTGACTAGGCCTGTTAAACGCATGGCCTGATCTGGGTATCTTCCTTCAGCTTTAGCAAATGTGTTTGCAAAGATGGGCACCCTGACGGGAAGAAGCATCGATGAATCTTCTGGAGGTATACAACTCGGCTTCAAACCCCTTAGATGAGAATTATACCTGTTTGAAGTACTGTAAAGTAGATCCTTGCTTTGCGGACCTAACTTATAACATATTCTCCCGACTCTGGCTTGCTGAATTGGGGTCATGTCCCAAGCCATCCGTCGAGGGTGACTGGAGAATTCATATCGGGACATGGACAAATGTCTTGACATCTCAGTCAGATATATAATTATGTCCTTACATTGATAAATCATTTCTTCTTTCTTGTTCTTTGGTTGAGATGTTTTCTTCACTGCATCTCCAAATAGGAAAGCCAATTTTTTATGAATCACATTATCTACACTTTTCAAAGGTTCACCATTCATCAGACATAACAAAGTGCTGCATTCTTGAGCAGTGAGAGTGGCCTTCTGGATTCTGGTGCATCATATTGAGGATATGAGACATGAGATAAGTCTTTTTTATATTCTGATACATTGAAAGCTGAAGCATATTTCTCAGTATCAAGGTCTTCTCTAAGATCAACTACAAAAAAAAGAACAACAACAAAAAGTTAATCTCAAAAAGATGGAGCAGAATACACAAAGAAAAGATCTATGTTACGCAATATCTATGTTGCGTGACATCTGGTTGCGCAGTATCTGAGTTGTGCGACTTCTGTGTTGAGCAAAATTTATGTTACGTGACATCTAATTGCGTAGTATCTGCGTTGCGCGACATCTATATTGCGCGTGATTTCAAGTTGTACTACTTTTGACATGCACATTCGCACAAAATCAGAAAGTATGAATTTGAAAATTGCATAACACAGTTCGTAAAGACGAACAGTGTGTGAACAACAACCAAACTCTAAAAAGAAAAGGCATAAGTTGTGAAGTATGCCTACACTCTAAAAAGAGGTAGCATACGTTATGAGACGCACAAATCGACCAAAACCCTAAAAAGAGTCAGTCTATCCAGTTGACGTTCACCTTCGAGTGCCGGGTTGGCTCTTTCAGTTCTTGATGACGGCGGCGCGTATTGAGGCGCTCTCATTGGTGGTGCACGAGATGAAGACCCAGCAATGGCTTTTTCCTTGGCAGCGACAGACTTCTTTGGTCCATTGACGATCGTCAGGAGAGCTTCGAGAGTTTGGAAGAAGAAGATGAAAGAGTTTAAGAGGATTAACTTTCAAAAAAAGTTAAAAGTTCTCTTTAGTCGGCTATTTATAGCTTAAAAACTCTTTTCGAAATCGTTGCGCAACTGGCGCTTAAAATTCGGAGTTTTGTCGAACAGTTGACTAGCACAATCCAGACAAAACTAGCATGATTCAAAGTATTTCAAAACTTTGAAGTATTTTCAAGTTTCAAAAACTTTGAAGGGGGTCTTGTAGAGGCTAAAAATCAAGTTGTGCCACCCATTAAAGTGTGCGATCATCAGGTGGCGCCAAATCATTATGTTGCACCAGACCATCAGGTTGTACCAACATCAGGTTGTGCAGGAGACAGGTTGCGCGAGCGCCACGTGGCACACTTCCTCGAGAAGCTGTAACGTCATCATTATTACCTGACAACTGACAGCACGGAAATTAAGGAAAATCTATTCGAATCCCGCACAACGCGGCGCTCGAGAAGCTTTTGTCAGCATGTAATTATTGCTGACAGCTGGTTCGTGCAAGTCATTATATGGCACGAGAATTAATCAGTACAACACAGAAGACCCAGTCAAAGGTGCCAGTTGTTGAGTTGTGTCCATGTGCAACCTGGCTAGTTAGCGCCACCCGATCAACTTTTTAGCAGAGTCATATAGCGCGCAAGCCACCAACTTCGCAGAGCGTGCCCATTACACTGCCCACGACCACGTGCATCTCAATCAAACGATGTCACGCGTCCACAGCAGTTAGTGCCAACCGCTTTATATTGAGCCCACGCGTAACCTGATAAAGCTCATACAAGATGATCAAACAGTGCTCAGAACAGAGTGACGTGGTGCACAAGCCACTAACTTTGCAGAACGTGCCCACTACACTGCCCACGACCAAGCACATCTCAATCAAACGATACCATGCGTCCACAGCAGTTGGTGCAACCGCTCACGCAAGTGAACATGAGACGCGCAACCTGAAGTGCGCGCAACCTAGAATTACTGCTAAACAATTATTTCAAGAACTCTATAAATAGAGTTTCAAATCAGTCTCAAGGCATCACGAATGATCATAATCTCCTGCTAAAGTGCTATTGCATCCTCCAGAGGCTCGTGTCTTCGATATCACATCGTCCAAGGGATAAAGTGATCGTCTTCTGATCAGATTCCTACAGTTGTACTTCTCCAGAAATCAATTGTGCTCTTGTACTCTTTTCTCAGTTTGTAAATAAATTTTTTGTTTTTGCAAACACTATTATTGTACTACCTTCCTAATTCCAAATTATGATTGTGGGCTCCTTTTATTATATGCTCGTTTGGCTCCCCATGTTAAGATATCGAATGTCCGTCGATCAAATTAATTACTGACAACTATATTGATCGACATCTTTTATCCTTAACTAGTATCACTCAACTTTATTTGTCATGTCAGATATAATCCACTGCAGGGTTTACATGACAATCCTTATGAGATCCTTAAGGGGACATCGTCAACCCGACGTATCGGGACATGGATTCCTTTTATAATCAACAGTCCATCATACATACAATGTTATTACTCAATTTATAGAGGTTGTTGACCCATAATGAATCTCACTTTTTTATGAGTCAAAGTAATGCACACTGTATATACATGTCTGTTATTATATCCGGATTAAGAGCGCAAGCATCCATAATAACATAGGTGTTTGTTCTCTTATGTAGTCAGTACAAACAGAACAACCTCAAGTGGTCATGTTCAATACACACAAAGTGTACTAGTATAAACCTATAGTGAAGATAAGACTAATACCAAATTACACTACAACCTTTCCAATGGATTGTCCAAGTCCATCTAGGTTGTGAACTATTTATATATTCCATAGGGAACTGATAATATGATCTTCTGTGTGACACCACACACCATATTATCTACAATATAGAATATCAGACACTTGCATTAACACTTTCAACAAATACAATATGCAAACATTTGCTCATATGATTTTCCTTCAAAATTTAAGAAATAAAGTTAAAACAAAAGTGATGTTTTTAGTATATAACCCCTATGACCCGAAGAGATGCCTCCATTAGCATTGGAAATGCTAGTTAGCTGATGAGGAGAGTGCTGAGAAAAATTATTTGCATCAAACGTCATATGGTCCATTGCTCTGAAATCAGGTATCCAATCATTGCAGTCAGCCTCCAGAGAAGAACCAAGTAGAGCATTACCTGGGTTAGACTTGGAACCATCGGCTGGAATAAGGGAAAGATATGGTTCTACTGCAGCCACCATGACCTTGCCTATGTTGTCATCGTGCCCACCTCCATCGTGACGCTTCCGAGCCTGGAGTTCATGCCAACAATCGGGATACCCGTAAAGTTTGAAGCAGGTCTCATGAGTATGCTCACCCCCCCCCCCCCCCCCCAACACACACAGTGAGAGCATTTATTGTTATCAAAGTTGACACTGGATTTGTAGTTGGAACAGGATTGCCACCATGCAATAAGAGAGATCCGGAGGAGATTTGAGACTTGCTTGAGACCCTTGGACACCAGACCTGCTTCGGGTGAATCATCGGAGTTACTCATTGTCATCACCGCTTCACAAAGAGCTTCCTTCGGACGTGTGCATAGGCTTGCTCCACCGTTGGAAATGGCTTTATCTGCAGGACATCACTCCCAATGTGGACTAAGCGGTCAGTGAGACCATCCAGTAATACGTATACCCAATCTTCTTGAATGGGTGTATTATAGTGTTGAATATCGGTTGGGCATTCCATCGGATTTGGGTGTCGAAAGTTAATTTCATGTCAGAGGCCTTAGAGATCTTTGTAGAATTTTTCTAGAGCACCGCCAGCCTGTTTAAGGTGGGTCACGAGTCACCAGAGGTCATACACCTGGGAGGTGTCGCTGCCATCAAAGTATGTAGTAGCAATTGCATCCCATAACAACTTGGTTGTTAGAAAGCGAATGAAGTTACCGATAAGAGAGGGTTCAATGAAATTAATCAACCAACCTTTAATAATAGCGTTGTCGTCGATGTGCCACCGTCGAAAGGCTGGATCTGTTTGAGAAGGTTGAGGTAGGTCATCATTTATGTACCAGTTTGACTTTGCTCAAGATAGACATCTCGACCACCTGGGACCAAAGAGCATAGTTGGTGCCATCCAACTTGATGCCATTAGTGCACGGGGTCTGGGTGGGGGCTGAAGCTTTGTTGAAAACTTCAATCATTTTCGTGGTCAACTCGGCTAGGATGCAGGAAGATGGGGAGTCATTAGCTGGGGAGTCTGTATCAGCCATGGAGGGAGACGAGACTGGTTAGGAAAGTGCCAAGAGGATCGGTGGCTCTGATACAATGATAAAAAAGGTATAAGGAATCTATTCACTTTTTAATCTTTCTTTACAAGAATACTACATTGATAGCGTAATTAACTACATTGATGGTATATCCCAAATCTTTCTCATAAAATCTTGCGGAGGACAACTCACGCCAACAGTTTTTTGTTTATTCAGCTCTGGCCAGTCTAGCTTAGGCGGTGCACGATTGACAAACCTTATATTGCATCTTAACTGGGATAACCCAGGTGATTAACATAGTAAGCAGAAGGCATGGAGTAGTCGTATAATTATACAAATGTGTGTTGTCTTTGTTGCTTGCTACCAGACAGGTATATTATGATGTCCCTGTACGGTAGTTTACCTCGTGTACTTGTTTGATGTATGGATGGATTGTTGCACCGAGGGCAGACTACGGATCTCATTCTACGATACAAGCCTTAGTGGTTGTTGGGTTTATTGTGATTGTTTGTCTTTTTCTTTTTTGTGTCCTTTCTTCAAGCCAGGCCGTGGCCCAAAGCCACTCAGCCGCCTGGGGGGGATTCGAACCCGAGACCTGCGCTCGGGCGGCTCCCCCGCAATACCACTAGGCTAGTACCTTAGGGACATGTGATTGTTTGTCTGTTTCTTACATGTATTAGATACTTGGTTACCGGCATTTATATTTTATAAACGTGCGTTGGTACCATACGTTCAACTACCATGTTTATTACTGTTCATTTATGCTATATATTATATATGTTTTCCTACTATATTCTTGGTGGTTTCTTCGACTTGTTCTTGAGCCTTTCTTTCTAGTACTTGTTAAGGTTGGCCTGACTAATCCTGAGTTGTTCCTAGATTTCAGCAATCGGCACTGTGGATCTTCCATACTTGATTTGGAGGGTGCATTTCAGTTTCAGACCATATTATTAATTGTTCATGGAAAGTCTAGTCTACGTTATTTTATACTATAGACTTCCTAATTTTCATGTACGTATTTCGACCAATTGGCATTACATGATTTCTATATGTTTATCATTCTTATTGCTTCTTTATTGTTGTTGTGTAACCCTCCTTCCCGAATTTTTCAAAATTTTACTTTTATATATATTTTATTTTGTTAAAGGTTACCTTTCGTCGAGACTTTGCAATGGGTATTTTGTGAATATTTATGTTATTAAAAACTAGCTTAAAATTAAAGTATTATTTGGTTTTAATAGAAATATTTAATTTGATTACAAAATTTGGTTAGTACTTTTGGGCTTTCAAATTATTAATTTCGAAAATGGTTTTGGAAAAGCATATATAATTTTTATAATAAAAAAATTTGTTAAAAAGTATTTTAAATAAAATTTTGGATTTATAAAAAAAAATTTCGTTATTGGCGATAACGAATATTACTTTATGGTAGTAATTAATTATTTTGTTTATTTGAATTTATATGGTTTAAATTATTGGTAATTATTGAATATTATTTTGAAGTTATTATAGTGATCACTTAATTTATTTAGATTTTTAGATTAATTACTTAATTATATCAATATGCGATTCAAACTACTTTGGATAGATAGTAAATATTCTTTAAATAAAAATTATCTATTAATAGATTATGATTTAGGTTAATTTTGATTTAAAGGTTTATTTTATTATAAAATAATTAGTAATAATTTTTTTTTAATTCCTTAATAATAACTACTAGAATATTATATAGTTAATTAGGATAATTTTAGATAAACCAAATTTATATGTCTTTATCTAACTAAGCATAGGACTTAGCTAACCCCTATATACATATATATAGTCATCCTCTAAAAACTTCTCTCTACTCGTCCCAAAGCCGTCTCCTCCATGTACATGCTCCTTCCACCACAACCATCATCTCATCTACAGTTAATATACAAATTATGTGCTGAAGTGTCCGTGTCCACCACCACAAATGATTGTGTCCAGCCTCGGGTCCGACACCAGGCGTCCGTGTCTGAATTCATCTCCTTTTTCCAGTTCTTCACAACCACACCAACACAACACCACCCTGGCATCGAGCACACCACCGACATCATCACCACCATTCTGACACCCCTCCCTGGCAAGACGCATCAATGACCACCACTGTCTAGAACCGCCACCCATCGCCACCATCGCGAATCACCACCAGTAAATCACCTCCGACAACGACCGCTCACACCACAACCACAACGCCGTCTTCTTCACCACCACCAAAACCAACACCGACTTACCTAGCCCCGCCGACGACCAGAGCATGTAGCTCCGCCCGCCCCGGTGTCAAACCAGAGCGTCGTCCACACCTGACGCCGGCAACCCTTATGCGGTGAGCCTCGCGCTGGCCCGATCCTAGCACCCGATCTCCGCCGTGAACCGTGTGATCCCCCTCGACCCGCCGCAGATTCGCAGTCGCACCGACGACGCGGCAAGCCAAGCCCAGCGACTTCAGCGGCCAGCGCCGAGTCAGTTCTCCGCGGTCAAAGTTGCTCGAAGGGGCCACGTCTGTCTAGCTCCGTCTCACCTCCATGCACCGATCGCCAGCGAGCGTCCAGGTCGACCTCTCCGCCGTTCGTACTTCCACCAGCGAACAGCCGCCTCTCACCAATATATCTCGACCCCATCGGCCACAGTAGGCACCATCACTGGCGATGTTGGAATTAGGGGTGAGCGTCGGTATAATCGATCGGTATTTGGTCAAATATTTCGGTATTTTTTAAAATTGGTATTTGAAAAATCAATACCAATATCGTACCATTTAGAATCGGTTTTTTCGGTTTCGGTTAAATCGGTATTCGGTCGGTTTTTCTTCGATATCGATATTTTACCAATTAACATTTGATCAATCAGCACACTTAATATTATAGAGCCTCTTAACCTATAATATGTTATTTTTTTACTTTTTTTGAAGCATTAAATTTCAAAGCCATACCTCTACCAACCAAAAATTAATCAAAATATTAGAACAATATGTAATAAGTCGCAAACACCTAAAAATGAGCTTAAAAAAAATCAAATGTGGTCACTAAGTTTAATTTTGAGTATAAGTTTAAGTAACCAAAATTCACTTCAAAATTCCATGATAACAAAAAAAAAAAATCAAAAACTCAATTCTTAGCGTTTTTCGTATAACTTCAAACCCACTAAAATCCATTCTAAGTTCTAAGAAATTGATTAAAATAAAGATAAAAATGAAAATGGATAGTATAAAATTAATCACAAACAACATTTTTTAATATATATATATATATATATATATATATATATATATATATATATATATATATATATATATATATATAGCACATCGAGTCGTGGTGTACTAGTAACACCACCGTGCACCGGAGGTGAGGGCTGAGTTCGAGCCCTCCCTCCCACGGAGGTGGCTGGGTGGCAGTGGCCACGGCCTCCGGGCCAAGGTCGGGTGGAATCGTCCACCGGCTTTGGTTTAAAATATATATATATATATATATATATATATATATATATATATATATATATATATTTATTTTTATATATATAAATATATATATATTTATATATATATATATATAAAATATATATATAAATATATATATATATATATATATATATATATATATATATATATATATATATATATATATATATATATATATATATATATATATATATATAATCGGTTCGGTATTTTCGGTATGGTATTACACTTAAACCGTTACCATTACCACATATTTTAGTCGGTTCGGCAATTCGGTATCGGTACGTAATTTCGGTTCGGTGCCTTCAACAAGAAGGTAAATTCTAGAAGGTTAAACTCAGAACATTCCAAGTAGGCGATCTCGTTTTGGCAGTTCGGAGGCCGATGGTTATGACCCACAAAACCGCAGGTAATTTTCAGCCAAAGTGGGAAGGCCCATTTGTCATCGAAGCTGTATTCTCCAATGGTGGTTACCGTATCGCAAAACAAAACGGAGACTTGCTCATGTTGCCCGTCAACGGCAAGTTCTTGAAGAAGTATTATATCTAGATGACATCCTCCAAATCAACCGGACTGTTGAGTTATGTGCCCTCATGTACCGCTGAACTTACATCCCAAATGAATCTATATCGCATCTTCTGGGTAGTAAGTCATGTATGATCATACCTCTGAACTTCCTTCCTAAAAGAGCATCTTCCTCATGATCTATTACCCACACTTTCAGTGCATAAAAAGGGTAACAGATCCACAAATTTCTCGAAACAACCACGTCGATGTCACCTCTGAGTTGTTTCACTTCCATCAAAAACAAACCACCCCTCACGTAGAACTTCTACGTCCATATTACCTCTGAGTTGTTCTATGTACCCTTTATGGTGTCCACTCCTGCCATGTCCTCATTACCTCTGAGCAGGAAGACTCCATTGAAGAAACCATCATATTTACCACGTCGTCCTCATTACCTCTGAGTAAGTATGTTGGTTTTCTCTGAGTAAGTATGTTGGTTTTCTCTCGACTTATTATCCGTACCCAAAACTAGGGTACGCCAAGGATAATAGGCCCACAAGTGTCCACAGTTGACCATAAATGTCCACAGTTGACCACAAATGTCCACAGTTGACCACAAATGTTCGCAGTTGACCACAAATGTTGTACTAGGTCCTCTAGTGCATGCGTCTCTTTTCTCATTATCACATGCCTTTGGAGCCCAGCTGTTCCATGGCATTCTTTCGTCCAATACCAAGAACTTCTATGTTTCACCATGAAATCGTTCTAGGTATCTCTATCAAACTTATTATCCATACATAAAACCAAGGTATGCCAAGGATAATAGGTCCACAAAAAGTCCCTCAGTGGGGAAAACATCATAAATACCAAAAATACGGTACAAGCACGATAGATGATGAATGATGTAAACATAGTCATTTATTGAAAGAAACAAGAGTACTACATGTTCGGGGACCGTGTCCCTATCAAAATAAAGAAAAATAACAAAGAAAGAAAGGAAAAAAAGGTCGACTACGGTTCGGCGACACATAATTCTCTCAGACGGTCCTTCAGCATGGTTATCGACTGCTCAAAACGCCGCTTGGCCCGGCGCTCGGCCTCCTGAGTCAACCGCTCCGCATCCTCCAGATGCGCGTGAACCTGCCAGCCATCTTCAAGCCTCTTCAGAGCACGCTCCAAGCCAGTAGAAGTTCGGATGACCTAGTCGGCTTCCTGAACAATTAGCTCCTTATCTGCGCGGGCGGCCTCGAGTTCAGATTCCAAGAAAGTCAATATCCTCTGAAGCTCGAGGATCTGCTCTCTCGTATCAATTATCCCACGGTAGGCGGCCGCTTCCCGAGCAATGCAATCCTCTCCCCTGAGGCTCAACTGATCGTACTGCAGAGACAGATCGTGGAGGTCCTTCATTATAATCGGCTTGGACGCATCTCGTGCAGCCCTTACTTTCTCTATGGCAGTTATGAGGAAGGCCCGCTCCTGATCTATTGCTGAAGACAGATCAACTTGCCGCAGTACTTGAAACTGGGCCACAAGCTGATCTGTCTCTAGCAATTTAGGCTCCAGGAGATCAACTATCCCTACCCCACCGGAGAGGGTTCTAAGGAGTTCAATTTGGCCATGGGTGCATTGACGGGCCAAGGCAAAAGAATCCCCCTCTCCACGGCAGCTTCAACCCCTCGCTTCAGGTGGCGGTAGAAACTGTCAACCACATCCTTTGACGATTCATCCAGGACTTCTGAAGAAGACGACGTCAGAGGAAGAGTAGCTGGTAGTGTCGAAAAAGATGTACCGGAACTTGATGCCCCTGCCACAAGAGAAACAAGTTTCGAGTGAAAAGATGCTTGAATAACAGCCAATTCCTCCTCCGCAACCCGAAGGATCTGGAGACTCGGCAGGGCGGAGAGGTCGACCTCCGGAGCCACATGAACAGAGGAGGGTGCAAGGACTAGTTCTCCCTGCTCCGGCCGTTCCGCCGCTTGCTCTCCTGAATTCGATCCAGCAGTAGGCCCCTCAATGTAAGCTGGAGGAGGAGGAGGCATATTCTCTTCCACCAGATCCCCTCTGACAAACTCTTCCCCGATAATGTCCATCGTTGGCAGTGAAGGAGCAGGACCTGTATGTCCGAAGCAACCATCAATCAGCTTAACCCAAAGATGTGATGATAGAGAAAATAAACCTTCTCACTAGTCAAGACTTGGCTTATCTTACCGGGGGGAGTTGTTGAGGCTGAGGTTCGCTTACAGCTGTCGTAGCCTCTTCACCAGCGACATCCGAGCTGAATATAGCTGGTTCCTCTGTCCCAGCCGCCCCGAAAGGAGATACAACTGGATCAGCGTCACCCGGCTGAGATTCAGCAGTCTCGGGGACGGGTTCAGTAGAGACCATGTCGCCCTGGGTTGGGACGTCAACGACTGGAGGAACCTCAGCCGACGCTGGAAGAATCCTGGCGACAAGAATCTCGGCACTCATATCTCTAATTAGGGTAGTTAGAGCCGGGTCGACCGTAGAGGCAGTAGCCGACTCTGGAAAGTCCCCTTCTCCTGACACCTACAAGAGAAAAGGAAAATGATTAGATCACAATTCAGGAAAAAGAAAAACTAAAGAAGAAGATGGTTACAATTTGATTCACCTCCGAAATGGCATCAACATTATCGCGTCTCTCCCTTATGAGCAGCCCGCGGGGCTTAACCGCAGCCCGTTTCTGGGAGTAAGTTCTGCCATTAGCGAACTCACACCTGCTTTGCTTGCATGAAGGACCAGGCACGACAGGCGGCTGATCTGCCGCCACATCTTCTGCGGGAGGAAGAGAGTTATCGGGGTCATGCTCGTCATCCTCTTCGTCTGCGTTGGTAGACTCCGAGTCCGACACAACAACCGTGTTCTCCCTCTTCTTTCTCGCCTTGGACCCTTTGGGCTTTTCCTCCAATCAAGTACCAACAATGAAGCTGGTACTCGGGTCAAAATCAATAGGAGGCTTGTCCGTCATGACATGGTATAGAGCCGCCAAATACAAGATCTCCCCTGACTCTCCAGCATCAGGAACTGAGAAGCTGGTACGGGTGTGAACCGTATTATAGTAGTGCCAGGCCCTGATGCCGTCAAGGACGCTACCTCCAAAACCCAGGCAAGAGCTGGGACTGTCCAAGAATAGCTGGCTATACCCAAACTGTCGGAAGAACCTATTGGACAAGTAGGGCTCCAAGTAGACAATGTTACGGTTGCGGTATACCAGGTGGGTAGGACGAATATTGTACAACCAAAGGAGCATCTTGTCGGATAAGAAGTGGAGAGGCCCAACACCATCAAGATGTACGGCCCTCACTTCCTTATCAGTAAATTGAGGGACATACACGAAAAAAGTATATCTGTCAACTCTCGCCAGCGCCATCCGACAGGCTCGCATAGTCTCACAATCCCAAGGCATACGACGATATTAGAAGATGAAAGCGTCATCAGCAGTTACGCCATCTTCGGGGCTAGGCCTCATCAAAGACCGGCAATGCATCAACAGCCACCCCATCAGATAATGATAGGGTAGCTCAATACGTTCAAAGTCCTTCGTCGCATCACGGGCGATGATCTTGGACGTGAAAGTGCGAAGGCCACGATGTATGCTGCACACCATGGCCGGGAGAAGAGCTAGTCTGATCCCGAAGACCAGCTTCACAGCAGGAAGGATAAAATTATGGCTGATTCCCTCAATAGAATCAGCCCCTCCCGAGACTACGCAATTTCGTAGCCACACCATCAGAAATCCTGCCAGAAGAGCCTTCTCGGACAACTGCTGAGTGTCTTGATATAAATAAACAAAAGAGTCAGATTGACTCCCGAACCTGTCACCGGTGGTTCTTACCCTCTTGGCGGTTGACACTTGGTCCTGCACCTCCTTCCGAGTTCGAGGACTTGGGGAAGAAACTCGACCTGAGGCACCGAGCTTAAAAAGGTAAGTGAGCCAGCCTTTGTGTGAGGAAGGTTCCCTTCCGAGCTGTCGTTCTTTTTCTTCGACATCTGCTGGCACGTGCTGTGATGACACAGCAATTCCCGGTAGACGGCGACAAAGCCGGGGAACCTCTCCTCCAACTCCTCGAACTCTTCATTCGTAGGAGTGTACACTTCAAAGTGTCACGACCCATACCCGCTTTTTCGGATACGAGACGTGTCCAAGCCGGCCTACGCTGCAGAGTCGGCGGTAGAATGCTGTCAAGCCCGCAAGAAATAGATGCTCAAAATATCACATATGTTGCTCATTCACACTTCTAAGTTTATTACAACAGTTACAACATTTATATTTAAAGGAAATACAAGATTTTACAATTAATGAAATTGATACAATTGATTTCTACTTTTAGGTTGACCTCAGCATACCCAAGCCTTCCCAATGCTAAGAGTGATCGCGGCTAAACCTGAAAAATGTTAGTTTCTAGTCAGGAATGGAACAAGTACACAAACCGACGGCAATACGAAAACACAATAGAATTAACAAGACATGAAAATCATATGAGAGATAAAAACTGGTAGATAACTGATGACATAGCACGATAGAGAAGTAAAGGAAAAATAAAAGACATCTACCTATGTGGTGTGAAATATCCATTTCGACATGTGAACGGCTAGGGGTAAATCTGGCACACTGCACGTGTCGTGTGCAGCGGCTATTATTCAAGAATAGACTCATGGGATGGTTCTGGGTAGTTCACATGTCTACTAAGATTTTTTCCCTCCCGACTACTCCGTGTGACGAGCGTGTCAATAAGCAGCAAGATATATGTATAGACATAAAATGAAATGACTACTATGAATCGAAAGCAATCAGAAAGTGCACTTGCCTGAGATCCTTAGCTGGTGAAACCAATAATAATATACCACTCAATAAGCCACAATCAGTCAACACATGCAGAAGTCTCCAGATGCCGAAATAAACAGTATCAATATTATCAAAATATTCAAATTAGCTAGGATTACCTGTCCTTCAGTCCAATTCTGGACACAGAGGCAAAACAGTAATTTTGGGCAAAAACGATGTCCACCGTTGGACTCGCTTTGCACCGAAAAGCGTACCAGAGTCAATGGTCTCTAAAGTCGTCAAACTATATGTCTACGGATCCAGTTTTTTGATACGAACCCAACCGTATGTCCAAAGTTGGATTTTGGCGGACCGTGCGCAAAATCGCCCGTTGAGTGGGACCGTGGGGCCCACAAAACGATGTTCCAATTCTACTGTCTCAGAATTGGACCAAACTTGGCATACAGGACCAGAAAAACGATACGGTCCTGTTGGCACAAGTTTCATTTCGATCTGACGAGCGTGCATAAAGTAATTGAAAAACTTGCACAGAGGCCGATACGGTAAATTTTGACGGATACGCATCAAATTCGTCGTGCACACGCAACCAATTTGAATTCCGTCAAAGCCCACATGACCATGAAGCTGTTACGCAGCTTTCGATGCTTTCAGTTTGCGACCACGTCGCCCGGATTGGCGGGATGCACGTCGTATGGATGAATTTTCTAGTTTTTGAAAACTATTTTATCGGGTTTTTCTTGATTTTCAAGTCGATTTAACTTAGCATCTACTGATTATAAAAATAATCTAAAAATAGGGTTTTAATGCTGGTTAGGTTGTCTAGAAGTCTGTTTAAGCGGTTTTCTAAAGTTTGCGATGTTCTGGTCGCAAATCGACCGTAAACATCGGACGTTGGGCAGTTTCTATATCCAGGGAATCGAGATTTTTCCCAGTTTTGGGAATCGATTTCTGTCGCGTACAAAGCGAATTAAAAAGAACTATCTAAAGGGGATTAAAGGTATACATGTAGACTTCGTACCTGAGGAGGAAGATCGCGAAACGATCAAGCGATCGTTGTGTAATCGCGCTGCGAAGTGGGGTCTTTAGCCTACTGCTACTGCTGCTTGCTGTTACTGATGTCCGTACGCGCATGGCATTGTCGCCGGCCGACGGCCTCCCACGGTGGCTCCAGGCGACGCGCGCGCATGTGTGGTAGGGGCACGGAGGGTGGTGGCGCGGTGTTGGTTAGGGTTTAGTCATTTTTGATCGCTTTATACATATATGTATATATCATTGTAGAAGCATGAAAAATAATAAAGAAAGATCCATGCGGCCAGGAAACCCCATGCGGGTCAGAAAGACCATGCGGCTCAGAGATTCATGCGGCACAAGGGACTATGCGGCTCGATACGTTCCATGTGGCTCAGAGAGGTGCCACGTAGCATACAAACAACTCTTCCCTTACTGCATTAATTGCCTTGACGGCTGACAGCTCTGACAAGACGACAGCCCTGACACAAAGATGTAATTATGACTCTGTCATAATGACAGACTCCTAGGAAAACGAAGGAGATCACTGACATAATCCTCCGAGATCCAGAAAATGCCACGCAGCCTAGACACGTGGACAGTCATATGCGGCTCGAGCGGAGACTCCCCATGCGGCCCAGGCCGAAGTTGTCCTATGCGGCCCAGATCGAAATAGCCCTATGCGGCTCAAGCGGAGGCTCCCCCTATGCGGCTCAAACAGACGCTCCCCCATGCGGCTCACGAGGACTATCTCTATGCGGCTCACGAAGGAGTTACCCGTTATGCGGCCACCTACGTCCATGCGGTCCAGATTATCATGTGATTCGAAGGTTCGGGGGCCACTCCCCAACAGCCTTGACACGTGGCCGAGCTTATGCGGCTCAATCCTCATGCGGCTCAGATCCCCTCAGTGGCTCCCAGGACACGTGTCATAAAGTCAATTAATTTCCTAGATTTACTGCAATAAAAGATTGGGTCAAATACCAATAATCTGGGACACGTGGCAGGAGAATGAATTAAACTTATTCATTCAGATTCGCAGATATCAGCAGATCATCATAAGGGAGATTTATTCCAATCAACATTAATTATTGAGAGGATTTGGCACAATCTACATTAATGGCCCAGATTTATTACACTCAAAATTAATGGCCCAGATTGCAATCAACAGGCCGCCGCCACCTTAAGGGATAATCATTACAAACCCTAATGATGGCATTCCCTTCTTATAAATAGCAAGGTGCCATTCCATTGCGAAGAGGACCCTTTTTCGAGATCAGAGAGCACCAGAATACTTGGAGAGAAAAAGTAGAGAGAGAGAGCAAAGAGAGCATTTCTTCAACGCCAAGCAATCTTTTGGAGCCAAGGCTGCATACCGATCGTCCAAGGAGTAAGACAGAGCTGTCGTAGCTTTTCCGAACCTCTATCGTCACCCCCCAGAATCTAAAATAAACAATTGTACTTAGACTGCTGTACCTAGGATTTTGTCCCTAGGCTTTCTTTGTACAAGCGAGTTTGTAACGTGAAGTAAAAGTCCAGTCCTCCGATAATTGTTCTGCTCTTTTATATTTCATGGCAAACACGATGGCAACTCTGCTGGGGACAAACTTCTCCACGGCTAAGGAGTTGGTGACACAGTCGGATGCAGCCAAGCTTGGCTCCACGCAACAGAAGATGGTCGTCCGTTTCGACCAACAGGCATTTGAAGAAATTTTCTCTGAAGGAAGTGCCGGCCCGATCCAGATGCGAACCCGCACAAAGAAAGCTCGCTGCGACTAGAGGCCAAAATCGTTTGCTCCTCCACAAGCTCTGGACGGGATACTCTCTGCTACCCAAGACGGCGAAGGCGACTCTCATACGGCTCCACTTCGAGCCGTAGAGCACTCTGCTGTCCACAAGTCCGGCAGAGGAAAGCACTACGATGCTGGACTTGCAGGAACAAAGTACGACTCTATGCGCCCCAAGAAGAAGCCGAGCACTCCTGTGGCCAAATCTGCCAACCACATGCAGGAGGCTCATGCGGGTGAACCTACCAGCCGCATGAAGAAAGTCTATGCAGCCAGATCATCCAGCCGCATGAAGAAAACTCATGCGGCTGAGACTCCCAGCCTCATGAAGAAAGCCTATGCGGCCACGTCTGCCAGCCGCATGAAGATTGTTGAGGACGGCAGTATGACGCCTACCCCACGCGGCTCTGTCTTTGACCGCCTGTCTTATGGTCCTGATCTCTTGTGCTCCCAAGAAGAAATGTCTGACTCTCTCCAGCATCACCTAGACTCTTCCTACTATGTGTCTTTATGCACTAGAGCGAAGAAGTCTAGGGCAGCGCGAGCTTGGCACGTTCGGTCCGCTGATCCTGTCTATGATCATCTGAGCATCCCGCATACCGTTATGCAGGCCTCAGATGGGATGTTGTACAGAACCACTCGAGTCCAGCCCCCGACGGCAAATGGACAGAGAGGTTCGCAAATGTCTTCCAAAATCCAGGGAGCAAACATGGTCGATCCAGACCCATCTGACTTGCGTGAGGCCATCCTCCACAAACGCAAGGAAAGAGAAGACGTATCGGGGTGCAAAGAACCCTCCCAAGGACGTCACTGCACCCAAGTCATCGTCAACTGCTGCTGCAATAACGCGACGGAGCTTGAAGACCGGCAGTCCGTCTTTCAAAGACTGCAACAGCCGTCTTCAGGAGACGAGGCACTTCCCGTCGTCTCCTGTAACTCTGCTCAGAAAGTCCCCGCTGATGGAAGAAGGAAGAAGACAAATGTTCCCAGCCCGAAGATTTCAACCACTTCGACTAAAAGACTGTCGTCTAAGCGGGCGCCCACCTCCGGAGTTTTCCAAGGTACTCGCTCTAAGATAAAATCTACTACAGTGGGAGATTCGTCATCCACAACACAGGAGGTTGCTGGGGCTGGGGGTAGCACCCCTCCGAACCTCCACGACAATCCGATGTTCCAAGAAGACGAATCAGGAGAGACAACTCTCCCATCAGATGCAACAAACCCCGACGTCTCCGAGGACGTCCACAACTCCCAAGACGAGGCGAACTCGGAGACTGGGGGTGCTGTTCCTTCCGAGTATGAACCAGAAGAGAACATACCCACATACCCCGATGACTTCTCACTACAGGAGTATGATTCGGAGGGCGCTTCCTCCACCGCTCCATCCATCTCTCCTCACGTAAAGACAGTATTCATGACAGACAGCAGCCAAGGTGGTCCCAGTGATCGCCAACGCATCGACAAGCTCGAAGCCATATTGCTTGCCTTGGTCAAGTCTGTGGACGAGATCAAAGCGGTCCTTCCAACTCTGCAAGAAGGGACGCCTGGCCAAACAAGCGCAGGTCCCGCGGTCAATGCGGACTCGAATTTAGCAGCACCGAATCCGGGCAACAATCCTCCTGAATTAACGGCCCCTACCACCGTAGATGGGGCCCGCGAAGCGAGAAGAGAGGTCCAAGAGCTCCGAGCTATGTTTCACGCTCAAGAAAATTCTCCAGACCTCAGAATACGGCAACCGTACCCTGCTGCATGGAGGGATGTCCCCTTCCCGCCAAGATATAAGCCGTTCAATATCAATCCTTATGTTGGCAAAACCTCAGCAAGTCGGTACATAACTTACTTTGATGTTACCACCGACCATCTGCCCCATGACGATGCCATTTTCACACGATTATTCATCGGGGCATTGGAAGGGGTCGTCTTCGATTGGTATCGCAACCTGCCAGACAACTGCATCCACTCCTTCGTCGGCTTCAAGCATATGTTCTTGGAGAGATTCTACGAAGTAGGACAGGACATCACAATGTCCACCCTCATGGACGTCGTCCAAGGAGAGAAAGAGCTGATAAGAAACTATATCGAGCGGTTTTGCCAAACCGCAATGAAGCTGCCATCTGGAAATCCAGATTCCTCCTTGATTGAAATTTGCCAAAAGAGATTGCTCCCAACAATCAGTCTCTGGATGGGCGAAAGTTAATTCAAGGACTGAAAGACATTCATCATCAGTGCCACAAGCACCAAAGAACGATTGAAGAAGGCTCGCCAATTGGGACTGCACATCTCGGACGGAGAGAACAAGGGCAAGCGTCCTAACAACGACAATGGGGATAGCCCCTCCAACAATCGGGACAACAGGGGTAAGCAGGCTATGGTGGCCGACACAGCACAGAAATCTGAGCCAAAGCCGGCAGACAAACAATGGCCGCAAATCACTTACTCCTTCGAAGACGGTCACGTCAAGTCCATCCTGGACATGCTCATACAAGGAGACAGAATTCAGCTTTCCCCACCAAGATGGGCACCGCGACAGGCAGACATGGAGAACCCAAAGTACTGCTATTACCATCGCTACGTCCACCATGCCACACACGACTGCTACCAACTAAAACGGTACATCCAAAATCTCATCGATTCGAACGCACTGGCCATCGATTTCGAAGAGGTAACTGTGGCAGCCAATATGGTGTCAGTACAATTCGGCAGCTTCCCTCCGACGAAAACTCAAGACGGGGTGGTCCCCATTCCTCTGGCGACAATGGAGATTGCTAATCTTCCACCTCCCCGAGATCAGGCTGCTGGCCTAGTACCCCTTACCACATCACGAGGGGAGGTCATGTGGGTCCATCCAGACTTGGTATCGGAAGTGACTCAGCCCACACCATCTTCCATTTGCAAGATAAAGAGTAGAAAAGTCAGGTCCTGCCGCACAATCTCGGCAGATATCGAAGAAGCTACAGCCGTAGTCACGCGGTCTGGGGCACAATCCCAACCCGTGACTGACAATCCGGCTGAAGATCATCAGCCCGCTACAACTGACGCTCCGGGACCGGCTCAGCCTCCGACGACCGACAAGCCTAGGCCGAGGGAGACTCGCTTTGACAAATCCCTCCGAAGAGAGGCATCACAAGGGCTGGAGAAGCCCTACAATTGCGGCATCTTAGCGCAATTGGCCAACACACCGGCCAAGTTTTCATTATATGAGCTTCTGAGACTCTCCAAGGATGTTCGTGCGGCTTTGAGCGATGCACTCCAAAATGCCGACGCATACCTGGCGCAAGTCAACCTCACGAGAGAAAACCCGCCTGCATATCTCCAAGACAGCGCCTGTACGGGAGAGATGCCCAATATTGTCTTCACTCCGCAGGACATGCTCATCAAAACCAATCTGTACGATCGTCCACTATACTACACTGGATACATTGGCGACGTAAAGGTGGATCGGATGCACATTGATCCTGGCTCTTCCATAAGCATTATCCCGAAGGGTCTGCTATATCATCTCCGCATCCCAATGCATCGCCTGACGCCTACAAGCATCGCCATCAGCGGTTTCAATTCGGTCAGGAGCTACCCAATTGGGAAGATTCGTCTGAAGTGTCAAATTGGCGATCTCCAATCCGAAGTCACCTGCTACGTCATAGATGCAGACACTTCTTACAACATCCTCTTGGGGCGCCCGTGGATACACGATTATATGATCGTGCCTTCTACGCTGCACCAGTGCTTCAAATATGTCGACAAACACGGCTTCATGAGGACGGAATTTGCTGATATCAATCCCTTCAAAGGGGTCGAATCCTACAACTCAGACTCCTGTATGTACAAAAAGTCAAAAAAGCATCTTAGTGAAGAAGATGTACAAGCTCGTACCGAGGCAACCACAGGATCAGAAGAACCTCTGACGATCCACCTCAAAGCTCGCAAACCTGGCAAGTCTGCACCCCTTACCGCCACTATGCGTAAGGACGCAATCAGCCTCTCGGCACAAGAAGAACAAATGATAATCCGGCTGCCAAGGTTCGGCCAAATGCCAAGACCCTCAACAGAGCCACTGACAATCAGGCTGCCGAGAGTCGGCCAACCGCAAACGGAGAAGCTCAATCCCTCCGACAAGCCGATGAAGATACGCCTTCCCAAGAAGGGTCGTCACCCTGATGCAAGGCCTGGAACTTCTAGCGAACCAACCACTCTCTGCCCAGCATCGAGTACCAAGCTGGGGGTCGCTAGTCTACCAACAACTCCACGCTATGCTCCACCAGCTGAACCACTGACGATCAAGCTGCCCAGGTCGTCCTCTCAGTCTTCGTTTATACAGGGGGTAGCCGAAGAGGAACCGGAGTTAGCCAAGTATGTGGCTGCCCACACTGATGTTCCCTCCACAGATGATGTAATCCCCCTAGAAAAGATATCTTACTTCATCAATAAAGGGCTATCTTTGAACTACCTCGAGCTTAATAAGCTTTGTACAATGTATGCTATGGAACACGGTATAGGCACTCACCTACACACGCCGGTGACAAATGTGTACACCGCGATCCAGCTTACTCCAGTGGAAGACGCTTACCGCATAATCGAGGAAGGGGACCATCCAATCAGCTTCGGCCGAAAGGACGATCCGTATCCCTTCACCGTAGAAAAAGTCGACCTTGGATCAGATGCCGGGAGACTGCCTCTGTATCTTTATAGCCCCCAATCTAAATATCTCATGCAGAAACAGGAGTATGATCTGGAGATGACACCAGGCTTGAACTACAGTACTGGACGACGATTACCTTTGAAGCCACCGGTCCCGGCAGGCAAACCACGGGACTACTATAGCAAGACTCGATGTGGATTAGGGTATATTAGACCCACGACGACCCCTGAGAGTTCAGGTGAAGAATGTGACTGGCATTCATATTCAACCGGGTCACCAACTTCTGACTCGGATACCAGCATCGGAGACGTATTCAGACAAGTCCTGTCAGTCAACATGGCATTCACCGATGCTTATGAAAAAGATGAAGACATTCCTGAAATCCTCGAGCTAGAGCCGTGGGCCCAACAGTTGGATGTACAATGGAAAAAGCGGTTCGAACAGAGAGAACCTCCTACTGAAGATGAGGTTATACAGGTCGACCTCGACAGCAAATTTTCTCCAAAACCAATCTTCGTCAGTAAAAGCCTGACAGACGAAGAGCGAGAATCGCTACTGGAGCTTGTTAAAGAATATATTGATGTGTTCGCCTGGAGCTATGAAGACATGCCAGGACTAAAGCCCGAGGTTGCCCTTCACAAGCTTAACATTCGGCCAGATGCAAAGCCAGTCAAGCAACAACAGCGACGCTTCCGCCCAGGCATCATGGATGCGATCGAAGCCGAAGTCAACAAACTAATAGCCAGCGACTTCATTCGTGAGGAACAACATCCGGATTGGGTCGCCAATATAGTACCAGTCTTCAAAAAGAATGGAAAGATTCGAATCTGCATCGACTTCTGCAATCTGAACGAGACATGCCCCAAAGATGAATTCCCCCTCCCTATCACAGACATCATGATTGACAACACCTGCGGTTTCGAACGTATGTCATTCATGGATGGTTTCTCGGGGTACAACCAAATTAAGATGTCTCCTGACGACGAAAAGCATACGTTATTCCGAACACCGATTGGCACATACTGCTACACAGTCATGCCTTTCGGTTTAAAGAATGCCGGCGCCACATATCAAAGAGCCATGAACATCATCTTCAGAGACCACTTACGCAAGACGGTAGAGTGCTATGTTGATGACATTGCCGTCAAGAGTCGCTGTAAGGGAGACCATCTGCAAGATCTGAGGACGGTATTCGACCTGATGCAAGCGTACACTTTGAAAATGAACCCTACGAAGTCCTTTCTGGGCGTATCCAGCGGGAAATTCTTGGGTTTCATCATCACCGCCCAGGGTATCCATGTAGACCCTGAGAAGACAAAGGCAATCATGGAGATGGGTCCCCCGAAAAATCTCTGCGAACTCAGAGGCCTTCAAAGGAGGCAAGCTTACATCAGGAGGTTCATTTCTAACCTCTCCGGGTGATGTCGACCATTCACCCACCTCATGAAGAAAGGCGTCTCGTTCGTATGGGACGAAGAATGTCAGCGGGCCTTCGACAGCATCAAAGAATATTTATCGAACCCTCCAGTCCTGGTGGCCCCGGTGGCTGGAAAACCATTCTTGCTCTACGTACGAGCAATAGAGCATTCCCTCGGAGCCCTGCTGGCACAAAACAATGATGCAGGCCATGAGCAAGCCATATATTACCTCAGTCGAATGATGATTGGGCCAGAGCACCGATACACCGCTGTGGAGAAGGAGTGCCTTGCCCTGGTGTTCGCCATTCAGAAGACGCGGCACTATGTCACTGGACAAACAATATATGTGATCTCACGAGTCAACCCTCTCAGGGTCCTCATGACTAAACCAGGGGCACTCAGCTCTCGCTTCGCTACATGGGCAATATTGCTGTCCCCTTATCATATGATCTTCGTCCCGTAAAAGGCTGTCAAAGGTCAAGCCCTGGCAGACTTTTTGGCAGCCCACCCGGGCTCGGAGTCGTCCAGAATATATGAAGAGATCCCAGATGAGGTCGCCGACTCGCATGCAACCTCTTACAATAATATATGGCGAATGTTCTTCAACGGTTCTTCAAGAATGGGACCCAAGGGCAACATCGTTGTCGGAGTCAGGGTGGTGCTAGTCTTCCCTTCCGGATTGGTGATTAACCGCGCTTATTCCCTCACAGAACCCTGCTCTAACAATGTGGCCGAGTACAACGCTTTGGTCATTGGCCTCCAACTTGCAAGAGAGCTGGGGGTAGAATATCTTGAAGTATACGTCAATTCTCAGTTAATCGTCAATCAGATCCGAGGCTCATACGAAGTTCGCCACGAAGACATGATCCTCTATCACCAGATAGCGATCGACATCATCTCATCGTTCGAGGGGTTCTTCATCGAGCACGTCTCCAGACTCTAAAATATCGAAGTCGATGCCTTAGCAGGCCTGGCCGCTTCCCTAGCAGTGCCAAATCATACTCATTAATCGGTAGATGTGATAGGCCACGAACTGGTCTGTTCCAAGAACAACGTTCAATTCGTGGCGAGTTATTCCGCTCAGATGATCGACGATGTCCCAGATTGGAGACAACCATTCATTGACTTCGTTGTCTATGACATACTGCCCGAGAACCCGAAGGAAGCCACTTCCATCAAACGGCGTTCTCTCATATTCTTCTATGATACAGAGACAAAAATGTTATATCGTCGATCCTATGATGGATTATTGCTTCGGTGTCTGTCAAACACAGAAGCCAAAGAAGCCATACGAGAAGCTCATGACGGTGTCTGCGGGGCCCATCAGCCTGGCCCTAAATTGCAAGACCATCTTCGCCGAATGGGCTACTATTGGTCCACGATGGTGGCAGATGCGATAGACTATAAGAAAAAGTACAAAGCCTGCCAAGTCCACGCGGACTTCATCCACCAACCATCCGAGTTTCTACATCCGACAGTGGCATCCTGGCCATTCGAAGCATGGGGATGGATATCATCGGTCCGATTACTCCACCTTTCTCCCGAGGATATCACTTCATACTCGCAATCACAGATTACTTCTCCAAATGGACGGAAGCTGTCCCGCTTACAGAAGTCAAAACTTCGAACGTGATCAGCTTCCTCAAGCATCAAGTCATCTATCGCTTTGGACTGCCCCAAAGGATCATCCATGATAATGGTCCGCAGTTCGCAAGCCACGCCTTTTATCGGTTCTGCGATAAGCACCGCATCCAGAATATTGCTTCGACACCGTACAACCCGACAGCAAACGGGTTGGCAGAGGCATTCAACAAAACCATTATCAAGTTACTCAAGAAGTTCGTATCGTCCAACAAACGCGACTAGAACGAGAAGCTTGGTGAATGCTTATGGGCGTACCGTACCACGGTCCGAACGGCCACGAGGAACACACCATTCTTCCTGGTGTACGGGAGTGAGGCAGTTCTCCTATTAGAGACTCAAATACCCTCACTCCGTGTCGCCCTCACTTATCAATTGACGACAGATGATAACTACCGTCGCCGGCTGCAAGAGCTAGAGGCCTTAGATGAAAAGCGCCTCCTAGCTCAGCAAAGGATTGAGCTATACCAAGCACGCATCTCTGGAGCCTTCAACAAGAAGGTTAAAATCAGAACATTCCAAGTGGGCGATCTCGTTCTGGCAGTCCGGAGGCCGATGGTCATGATTCACAAGACCGCCGGCAAGTTCCAGCCAAAATGGGAAGGTCCATTTATTATCGAGGCTGTATTCTCCAACGGTGCTTACCGCCTCGCCAAGCAAAACGGAGACTTGCTCATGTTGTCCGTCAACGACAAGTTCCTGAAGAAATATTATGTCTAAATGACACATTCTAGATCATCGAGTCACATACCCGCTGGTATCGCTGAACTCACATCTTGACATATTCTAGATCATTGAGTCACGTACCCGCTGGTACCGCTGAACTCACATCTCGACATATTCCAGATTATCGAGTCATATACCCGCTGGTGCCGCTCAACTCACTTCCACAATATTCCAGATTATCGAGTCATGTACCCACTGGTGCCGCTGAACTCATATTTCAACATTCCAGATTACCGAGTCATGTAACCGCTGGTGCCTCTGAACTCACATTCCGGTCACTCTCTCAGATAGTAAGTCATGTATAATCACACCCCTGAACTTTCTTCCTGGAAGAGATCCTCCCTCATGATCCACTATCCGCACTCCCAGTGCACAAAAAGGGTAACCGATCCACAAATTTCCAAAAATGGCCATGTCCTCATTACCTCTGAGTCGTTTCATTTCTGCCAAAAACAAATCACCCCTTAGATAGAACTTCCATGTCCTCATTACCTCTGAGTCATTCTATGTACCCTCCTTCATTGAGCCCACTCATGTCATGTCCTCATTACCTCTGAATGGGAAGGCTCCGTCGAAGAAACCTTCATGCTTGCCATGTCCTCATTACCTCTGAGTAAGTATGAGGATTCCCTTTCGACTTATTGTCCGTACCCACAACCGGAGTACGCCAAGGATAATAGGTCCACAAATATTCTCCGCTGAGTCCACTCCTGCCATGTCCTCATTATCTCTGAGCAGGAAGACTCCACGGTAAAACCTCCGTACTTACCATGTCCTCATTACCTCTGAGTAAGTACGTTGGTCCTCCCTCGTCTTATTACCCATACCCTGAACCAGGGTACGCCAAGGGTAATAGGCCCACAAATGTCCTCTGTTGACCACAAATGTCCTCCGTTGAGTCCACTCCTGCCATGTCCTCATTACCTCTGAGTAGGAAGACTCCACGGTAAAGCCCTCATACTTGCCATGTCCTCATTACCTCTGAGTGAGTATGTTGGTTCCCCTTCATCCTATTATCCGTATCCTAAATCTGGGTACGCCAAGGATAATAGGCCCACAAATGACCTTTGTTAAGTCTCTTAGTACAGGCCCATCATTCTTCACCATGCCCCGGGAGCCCAGCTGCTCCATGGCATTCTATATCCCGATATTTGGAACGTCCACGACCACCTTGCCGTAAAACTGTTCTAAGTATCCCCGGTCAAACTTGTTACTCGTACCTAAAACCAAGGTATGCCAAGGCTAACAGGTCCACAAACAAGTCCCCCATGTAGGGCAAACACTACCACAATACCACAAGCACGACAAGCAATGCAAATAAAGGGTATAATCGAAAGTACTCTTTATTTGAAAGAAGAAAAAAGTATTACATCTTTTGGGACCACATCCCTCTCAAAAAGAAAAAAAAAGAAAACAGAAAGAAAACAGAAACGAAAGAAGAAAAGACCGACTATAGCTCGGCATTACACAACTCCAGGAGGCGGTTTCTCACCAAGGCAGTACCCCCCTCGAGCCTCTGTCTAGCTCGGCGCTCAGCCTCCTGAGACAACTGCTCCCCATTATCCAGGTCCATGAGTGCCCGACAGTCGTCATCCAACTTTCTCAGAGCCGCTTCCAAGTCAGCCGAAGCTTTATTGACATTATTAGCTTCCTGGATAATCAGCCCTATGTCGATCCGGGCAGCCTCGAGCTCAGACTCAAAGAAAGTTAACTTCCTCTGAAGATCAAGGATCTGTTCCCGCGTATCAGCAATCCCGCGAGAGGCAGTTGCTTCCCGAGCCATAACGTCTTCACTCTCATGGCTCAATTGATCATATCGATCAGACAAGGTGCGAAGATCCTTTAGTATGGCTGGCCTAGTTTTATTCTGAGCAGCCTTTGCCTTCTCTATAGCAGCTGCGAGGGAGCCGCGCTCCTGATCAATAGCAGCAGACAGATCAACCTGCCGCAACACCTGAAGCCGGGCCACCAGTTGATCAGACTCCAACAATTTCGATTCCAGAAGTGCAGCCACCCCTGCCCCACTAGGAAGGGCCTTAAGGATATCAATTTGACCCTGGGCGCATTGCCGGGCAAAGACGAAAGAGGTCTCTCTGTCCATGGCAGCTTCTATCTCCCTTTTCAGGTGACGATAAAAGCTATCGACTACGTCCTGTAAAGATTCGTCCAGGACCTCTGTCGAGGACGGCGTCAAAGGAAGCGTGGCCGGCAGCATCAAAGGAGTGGTTCTAGAACTGGCCACCAGGGGGCAATTTCCGAATAGAATGATGCACGGATAGCGGCCAACTCTTCCTCTGCCACCCGAATAGCCTGGACGCTTGGCAGGGCGGAAAGGTCGACTCTCTGGGCCGCCCTAGCAGAGGAAGACACGAGGACCATTGTCCCCTGCCCCGATTGTCCCATCACCAGACTGGCCGGACTCGAGCCCGCAAGAGAATCATCAAGATAAGCCGGAGGGGGAGGAGGTACGCCCCTCTCCGTCAGTGCCCCTTCGACAGAGCTGGTCTCAACAAGGTCCGTCCTCGGTACGGGAGGGGCAGGACCTGCATGTCCACGACAATGATCAATCGATGTGACCCGAAGGATGTGATCATAGAGCAGATAGGCCTCCCGTAAGTTAAGATTCGGCTTATCTTACTGAGAGAGGAGTATTGAGGCTGCAGCTCGTTCGCAGCTGGCAGGGTCCCCTCACCCACGATCTCCAAATTAAATCTAGCCAGCTCCTCTGACCCGGCCACCTCAGAAAGAGAGGCAACCTGATCAGCATCATCTGGACGAAATTCAGCAATTTTAGGGACAGGCTCACCGGAGCCCCCGTCATTACAAGTCACGATCTCGGCCACTCGAGAGTCCTCTTCTTCTGACGCCTACAAGAGGGAAGGAAGGTGATTAAAGTCAAAGCTAAAAGAAAGGAAGGACCAGTAGTAACTTATTTACCTCTGAGGCGGTATCGATTTCTTCGCCTCTTTCCTTTATAGTTAGCCCGCGGTGTCTGGTTGCAGCCAGTTTCCGAGAGCGAGGAATGCCACCGACAGGAAAAAGTCGCCTGCTA
This sequence comes from Iris pallida, assembly GCA_029216955.1. NCBI lineage: Eukaryota > Viridiplantae > Streptophyta > Magnoliopsida > Asparagales > Iridaceae > Iris > Iris pallida. The sequence continues at coordinate 1,669,408 of JANAVB010027198.1, read as the reverse complement.
CGCTTTCGTGCGAGACCGGGTGCAACAGATGACTGATCAACCACTATCTCATCTGGTAAAACAGGCGGCTGATCCGTCCCTACATCTGCCGCCGGAAGGGAAAGGTCATCTCCGTCAGGCTCGTCGTCTTCGTTATCTGTAGCATCAGAGTCCGAATCCGGCACCTCGACTCTGTTCTTCCTCTTCCTTGTCTTGGACCCTTGGGAACCCTCATCCAGGCCGGTACCAACGATAAAACTGGTATATGGGTTAAAACCGACAGGGGGCTTGTTCGCCATGACGTGGTACAAAGCCGCCATATACAAGATATCTACTGACGCCTTGATAGCGGGAACTGAGAAAACGGCACGGGTGTGGAATCTGTCATAGTAATTCCAGGCCCGGATGCCGTCTAGAAGGCTACCTTCAAAGCCCAGACAAGAGCTGGGGCTGTCTAGAAAAAGCTGACTATACCCAAATTGTCGGGCGAACCTGCTAGGTAGATAGGGTTCCAGAAAGACAGTGTTACGGTTGCGATACACCAGATGAGCGGGGCGGATATTTCGCAGCCACAGAAGCATCTGGCCGTCCAGAAGTTGAGGGGGACCAATACCGTCAAGATGGACAGTGCTACTTCCTCATCAGTAAAACGAAGGACAGATGCAAAAATATTGTACATGTCTGCCCTCGCCAGTGCCATCCGGCAAGCACGCATGGTCTCAAACTCCCAAAACTCATTACGATAGCAGAAGATAAAAGCGTCGTCATCAGTTACACCGTCTTCAGAGCCCGGTCTCATCAAAGACGGATAATGCATCAACAGCCACCCCATCAAATAATGGTAAGGCAGCTCGGTCCGTTCAAAATCTTTCGTCACATCGCGAGCAATAACCTTGGATGTGAAAGTACGAAGGCCGCGGTGTATGCTGCACACCATGGCCGGGAGGAGAGCGAGCCGGACCCACAAAACTAACTTCACAGCCGGAAGGATAAAATTGCGACTGATCCTCTCGATGGAACCTGCTTCGTCCGAGACTACACAGTTTCGCAGCTATATCATTAAGAATCCCGCCATGAGCGCCTTCTCCGACAACTCTTGAGTATCATGATAAAAATAGCCAAAAGAGTCGGTCTTGCTCCCGAATGTATCACTAGTGGTGGTCGTCCTCTTAGCTGACGACACTAAAGCTTTGACCGCCTCTAGGGACCGAGGACGTCGGGAAGTAATTTGACCGGAGGCATCTGTCGGGAAGAGATAGCGCACCCAGTCCTTGGTTTGGGGAGTATGCCCTTCCGAGCTGCTTTCCTTTTTGGCTATCTGATGACATGTGCTGTAGTGGCACAATATCTCTTGGTAAAGAGCCACGAAGCCTGGATATTGTCTTTTCAAATCTTCAAACTCCTCGTTCGTAGGAGTATACGCCTCAAAAGCTTCGTCCCTCCAAGGAAGCTTGGAGACCGCGTGCATTTCGTGGAGCGCAAGTCCCATCTCCCCCACGGGTGTATAGAAGGTCCCCGTCCGACGGTTATACATCTCCAGCAGAGATATAAATAATCTTTTATTTATAGGCAAGCCATGGCTGGTGTCCCGAATAGCATGGTAAAGACCAATCTCGCACAGAAAGGCCTCATACTTTTGCAAAATCTACGCAGACAGATTGGTCCACGAGGGAATCGGATGTATCCAGCTGGAAAGCATCAACCGACCAATGGGATAAGATCCTTTCCGAGCAAGTTGGTTCATAAAAGTGTCGGCTGTAGAAAATATGAAATTGGGACCCGGCACATTCAAGAACGTACCCGGGGCCAACCCTATTACAGAACAGCTGGTGTGCACCTTGCCCGCACACACCGATTTTAGGCTATTGTTATAATGGATGTCCCCTACGAACATCCCACTTCGGATAGGAGTTAAAGATTCTTCCATTTTTCGGTCCAGGGGGAGCATATTGAACCAAGATAATGGGAAGTGACGCTCCATTTGGGGGATGCAGATCGCCATTCCGTTAGAAACAAAACTCCAGTTCTCTGACACCTCTAGAACTTGATTGTTCTTCACAGTCAAGGCGTCTCCAAAGTAGAACGCAGGCTTCAGGTACTCCCCTTCGAATTTCCCTGAGGTCATCATAGCATTGAGAAAATAGAAAGGCTGGTTCTTGATGGCCTTCAATCTCGCCGGAGGCTCGTCATTAGGAAACTGGTCCGCCATACGCCTAACTATATGGTCGTACCCATAGCCCAGAGCAGATTGGGCACGACCCACCAAGGGTTTTCCAGCAGCATTAACTGGCAAATTCACTGAGAAGAAGACAGAAAAAGATAAGTTAAAAAAGATGGACAAAAGAGCTGATAAGGTATTATCAAGCTTATGCGGCTCCAACTTAACAGAGCCTCATGCGGCTCCAATTTAATGAAACCTTATGCAGCTTAATCTCAGAGGAACACTTATGCGGCTCTATTCAATAAAAATTCATGCGGCAGTGCCCTCATAAGGCCCTCAGGGTTCGGACAAAATTCGCACTGACCGCGTGACAGACAAAATTGGTGCGAATCCATGCGGCTCAACATAGCTCATACGGCTGCACCGGTAAAGCGCATATAGGGTCACAACAGTTATTCTTATGCGGCTCGCAGCTCGGACATAGGCCGAACATGCGGCTCTCAAAGGCTCGTGCATAAAGCATGCGACGTAGCCATAGCGGTTAGGGTTCTTTAACCCGTGCAATGTCCTTACCAGCAATGGGGGGATGAACGTCAGGATGAGCCGCGGAGACGACGATCGGTGGAGGAGCGGCCGCAGTCAAAGTAGAAGCAGTCTTGCCCTTCGTCGTCGCGGTCGACGAAGATGCTGCCTTCTTCGCTGCAACGGTCTTCTTGGGAGCCATTATCAATCAAGAAGAAGATGAAGAGCTGGATAGGGGAGGATTCGAAGTAAAAGAGGAAGTAAAGAAGTCCTCTCTCTCTCTCTCAAACTCCTCTTATTTATATGAGGACGAGAGGGGAAAGACACGTGGAGTAATAAACTGCCTCGTATAAAGACAAAACCGACTCCTCGAATTTTGCCCCCTCTCCCATAAAGGAGATTCACCGAGGGCATAAAATCCAGAGATTTAATGAACCAACCCTCGGGATTTCCCCTAAAGACGGCGCTAAAAGCGAATTTGAGACAATTAAAGACATGCACATTTGGCAAGGAGCTATGCGGCTGAAACTTCCATACGGCCAAGACATCTATGCGGCTAGGACCTCATATGCGGCTAGAAAGAGCTTGCACATAGCCATGCTTCTTATTCAAAGTATTTCAATTTTGCAAATTGAAAACTTTGAAGGGGTCTTGTAGAAGCATAAAAATAATAAAGAAAGATCCATGCGGCCAGGAAACCCCATGCGGCTCAGAAAGCCCATGCGGCTCAGAAATTCATGCGGCACAAGGGACTATGCGGCTCGATACGTTCCATGCGGCTCAGAGAGGTGCCACGTAGCATACAAATAACTCTTTCCTTACTGCATTAATTGCCTTGACGGCTGACAGCTCTGACAAGACGACAGCCCTGACACAAAGATGTAATTATGACTCTGTCATAATGACAGACTCCTAGGGAAACGAAGGAGATCTCTGACATAATCCCCCCAGATCCAGAAAAGGCCACGCAGCCTAGACACGTGGACAGTCATATGCGGCTCAAGCGGAGACTCCCCATGCGGCCCTGGCCGAAGTTGCCCTATGCGGCCCAGATCGAAATAGCCCTATGCGGCTCAAGCGGAGGCTCCTCCTATGCGGCTCAAACAGACGCTCCCTCATGCGGCTCACGAGGACCATCTCTATATGACTCACGAAGGAGTTACCCGTTATGCGGCCACCTACGTCCATGCGGTCCAGATTATCATGTGATTCGAAGGTTCGGGGGCCACTCCCCAACAGCCTTGACACGTGGCCGGGCTTATGCGACTCAGATCCCCTCAGTGGCTCCCAGGACACGTGTCATAAAGCCAATCAATTTTCCAGATTTACTGTAATCAAAGATTGGGTCAAATTCCAATAATCTGGGACACGTGGCAGGAGAATGAATTAAACTTATTCATTCAGATTCGCAGACATCAGCAGATCATCATAAGGGAGATTTATTCCAATCAGCATTAATTACTGAGAGGATTTGGCACAATCTACATTAATGGCCCAGATTCATTACACTCAAAATTAATGGCCCAGATTGATCAATCAACAGGCCACCGCCACCTTAAGGGACAATCATTACAAACCCTAATGATGGCATTCCCTTCTTATAAATAGCAAGGTGATATTCCCTTGCGAAGATGACCCTTTTTCGAGATCATAGAGCACCAGAATACTTGGAGAGAAAAAAACAGAAAGAGAGCAAAGAGAGCATTTCTTCAACGCCAAGCAATCTTCTGGAGCCATGGCTGCATACCGATTGTCCAAGGAGTAAGACAGAGCTGCCGTAGCTTTCCCGAGCCTCTATCGTCACCCCCCAGAATCTAAAATAAACAATTGTACTTAGACTGCTGTACCTAGATTTTTGTCCCTAGGCTTTCTTTGTACAAGCGAGTTTGTAACGTGAAGTAAAAGTCCAGTCCTCCGATAATTGTTCTGCTCTTTTATATTTCATGGCAAACAATCGTTCTGTTGTCAACAGAACGATGAGGGGGGGTTTCGGGCCTTTGGGCCGAGGGGGTTATGGCCATGTAGGCCGGGCTGGGCCTGCTGGCCGAGGGTTGGGCTAGGCTCTTGGCTGCCATTTCCTATTTTTCCTTTTTCTTTTTCTCTTTTTCTATTATACAAATATATTTATATATGTATATGTACATAAATACTTATGTACATATATACATATATATTTACACACATTATCATATACATATTTATTTATACGTATACCCACATATATATGTAATTACATATTTTATTCTATTTATCTATATTTACAAATAAAACTTATTCTATTCAACAATTAATACATATACATATATTCATACATTTATATATTTATATATACATACACTCATATGTTTATTTACATTATACACGTATATATATATATATATATATGCACACATACACCCTCATATATAATATGTTCACGATTACACCTATATATATAATATATTTATTTGACAGAAAAAATATAACCAATATTAATAATAATATTAAATAACAATCTCAATAAAATAATACTAATAATAATAATGAAGTTTAATAAACCAATAACGGGTGTACATACAAATATATATATATATATATATACAGCCTAATAATCCAAAAATGTACAAGGACACATTTGTACAATTATCATTGAATATCAACTAATATTGATATCTATATTATTTATTAATAAATTACTTATAAAACATGCATTAGATCATTAAAATGGAATACAGCATAATCCTACCAGAAATACATCAACATGAGCGTCTTTGAACGGGCTGCACGACTACATGGGCTCGATTTTGGTTCGGGTCTAGTCCGAGATAAATCGACACAACCGGGTCTCCTACAAGTCAATAATATAATTTAAAAATTAATTAAATGTCTTTAAAGGTTAAGTCGCAACTTGGTCTGGTTTTCCTAGTTAGGACATCATTATGGCTCGGCCTTTCCTAGCATGGCTAATACACTAGTCTAGGCACGCCACTGCACTATCAGTGCCACGATTTCTAGTCACCTTGTACTCCAAATTTAATCATGATTAAAAATCATCTACCGTAATAATTAACAAAATAATTATTTACAAAAATTCTAAAATTACCATTTAAATCAAATAAATGAATAAAAATATTTCAAAATTCCGGGAAGGGGAGCTACACAAAGACCTCATTTCCCTAAGGCAACTTGGAGACGTCATGCATCTCGTGGAGAGCAAGCCCCATCTCCCCTACGGGTGTAAAGAAGGCCCCCGTACGGCGGTTATACATCTCCAGCAGGGCCGTGAACAATTTCTTGTTTATGGGCAAGCCGTAGCTGGTACCCCGAATCGCATGGTAGATCCCAATCTCGCGCAGGAGAGTCTCGTATTTTCGCGCGATTCACATAGACAGGTTGGTCCATGAAGGGATGGGGTGTACCCAACTCGGTAGCGATAACCGGCCAATGGAACAGGACCCCTTCCATGCAAGCTGGTTCATGAAAGTGTCAGCTTGGGACAACTTGAAATTGGGACCCTTCACATTTAAGAAATTGCCCGGGGCCAACCCCATCACATAGCAGCTGACCGGTAACTTGTCCGCCTACACTGACCCCAAGTTGTTGTTATAATGAATGTTGCCCATAAACATCCCAGACCGACTCGGAGTCAAGGAATCCTCCATCTTTCTGTCCATCGGCAGCATGTTAAACCATGACAGTGGAAAGTGACGCTCCGTCTGGGGAATATGGATCGCTATCCCGTTGGAAGTAAAACTCCAACTCTCAGATATATCAAGAACTTGGGAGTTCTTTACAGTTAAGGCATCCCCGAAAAGGAACGCAGGCTTCAGGTGTTTGCCCCCCAGCAGCCCTGACTTCATCATCCCCGAGATAAAGAAGAAGGACTGGTTTTTAATGTCCCTCAGCCTCTCCACAGGTTCGTCTTAGGAAAGCTGGTTCACCACATATTCGACTATATGGTCGAACCTAACGCCCACAGCAGATTGGGCGCGACCTAACAAGGGCTCTCCCGCGGGATTGACTGGCAAGTTCACTGAAAAAGGACACAAGAAACAAGTTAGAAGATGGCCAGGGAAAACTGCTTAGTGTTTCTGAGCATTATGCGGCTCTGATTAGGCGGGTCCTTATGCGGCACAATTTAAAGAAGCTTATGCGGCTCTGATTGGATAGGGTCTTATGTGGCCCAGTTCAAATGAGCTTATGCGGCTCTGTTTAGTGGGGTCTCATGCGGCCCAATTTCAAGTGAGCTTATGCGGCTCTGTTTAGCGGGTGCTCATGCGGCCCAGTTTAAAAGAGCTTATACGGCTCGAATTTGGCGGGGTCTCATACGGTACAGTTCAAGTGAGCTTATACGGCTCTGTTTAGCGGGTGCTCATGCGGCCCAGTTTAAAAGAGCTTATGCGGCTCGGATTTGGCGAGGTCTCATGCGGCACAGTTCAAGTGAGCTTATGCGGCTCTATTTAGCGGGTGCTCATGAGGCCCAGTTTAAAAGAGCTTAGGCGGCTCGAATTTGGTGGGGTCTTATGCGGCACAGTTTGAGGGAGCTTATGCGGTCATGTTCAATGGAAGATTATGCGGCACTGTTCGATGGGTCTTCATGCGTCCCAGTTTGTAAAGTGCATATGCGGCCACAAGAAGACTCTCATGCGGCTCGGACATGAGGCATACCCCCATGCGGCTCGGACATGAGATGTACATGCGGCACATACAGCACAGTATGCGGATTTATTACAATAAACTTGAATAGTTCAATGAAGACGAAGAAGGCCCGTACATAAAACATGCGGCGTAGCCATGATGGTTAGGGTTTTGAGTTCATACAGTTTCTTCCAACATTCTTACCATCAATAGCGGGGTGAACATCAGAGTGGACTAGGGTCTCTGCAGTCGATGAGGAGGCTGCTCCTTTACCCTTCGCTGCGGCACTAGAGGAAGCTTTGGGAGCCATTGCTGATCGGAGAAGGAAGAGAAGACGGCGACTAAAGGCAAGAAAAGTTGAAGAGAAAAGAAAGTAAAGAGTCTCTCTCTTCCAAAAGTACTCGTATTTATAGGCTGACAAGGGGCGTGCGAATCGATGGATGCTTTGCATTACGCGCTGCCTAGAAGATAAGGCCGACTCTTGGATTTCTATCCCCTACATGCAAAAGATTACTCGTAATCATTAAGACAAATCTAAATATTTAAAGCTGACTCTTGGGATCCTATCCCAAAAGACGGCTTTAAATCAAAGCAAAGCAAAGGCAATTAAATGAGATACCTACGTGGCACAGGACCAGTATGCGGCCGGAACAGTCTATGCGGCCAGAGCAGTCCATGCGGCCAGAGCAGTCCATGCGGCCAGAGCAGTCCATGCAGCCAGAACAGTCCATGCGGCCAGAGCAGTCCATGCGGCCAGAACAGTCCATGTGGCTAGAACATCCTATGCGGCCAGAGGAGTCTATGCGGTAAGAAGAGTTTATGCGGACATAGCCATGCTTCTTATTCAAAGTATTTCAATTTTACAAATTAAAAACTTTGAAGGGGGTCTTGTAGAAGCATGGAAAAGAACAGGAAAGTCCATGCGGCTCAAAACAGGGGGAGTCTCATGCGGCTCAAAAATCTCTTAGAGATTCATGCGGCTCAAAAGTCCCTTAGAGCTTTATGCGGCTCAAAAATCCTTTAGAGCTTCATGCGGCTCAAAAGTTCCTTAGAGCTTCATGCGGCTCGAAAAGTTTTTTAGAGCTTCATGCGGGTCGAAAGTCCCCGATAGCTCCATGCGGCTCGGGAAAAGTCACGTGGCCCTATGCGATTCAAAAATGGGCCTCTACAGCTGGCCATAACTACTCTGTGCAGCTTGCTCATTAAATGCTCTGACGCAATACGGCAGCTCTGACACAAAAGATTGACAGCTCTGACATAAAGGTAAAATGATGACACTGACATAATGACGTGCTTCTAGAGAGACGAGAAAATCTTTATAGCTGGCACGATCCACCAATTCCAAAGCTCTTTGTGCGGGTCGCTTCAAGGACTTCCGTGCGGCTCTGACATGAGGCCACCCTCATGCGGCTCAGTTGTGGGAGCCACCCTTATGCGGTTTAGATGGGGGGCCACCCTTATGCGGCTCGGTTGTGGGGACCACCCTCATGTGGCTCAACTATGGGGGCCACCCTTATGCGGTTCAGTTGGGGGGCCACCTTTATGCGGCTCAGTTGTGGGGACACCCTCATACGGCTCGGCTGTGGGGGTCACCCTTATGCGGTTCAGTTTGGGGGCCGTCTTTATGCGGCTCAGTTGTGAGGCCACACTCATGCGGCTCATCCAGGACGTCCCGTTCATGCGGTTCGCAGCATAATGGCAGTTGGAACACGTGGCAGAGGATTGACTAAAGACTTATCCACACGGACTTAATGCAACCAACAAATCATAACAATACAGATTTATTGCAACCAACACAACAGCCCAGATTGATTTCCAACAAACAAGATCAAGGTTAATCTTAACCAATCCCCAACCGCCCACTTTTTAAGGCACAGTTACTGCACACCCTACTCATCACTAATTCCTATAAATAGCAGGGGATCATTCCTTTGCACACACACAGAGAAAAGAACACACAGAGCAGGAGATATACGCAGAGAGAGAGAGAGAGAGAGAGAGAGAGAGCACTTCTTCACTGGAGCCAAGGCCGCGTTCGATCGTCCAAGGAGTAAGGCATAGTTGATATCACTTTTCCGAGCCTCTACCGTCACCCCCCAGAATCAAAAACTAAACAATTGTACTTAGATTGCTTTTCTTAGATTTTGTTTCTAGGCTCTCTTTGTACGATCGAGTTTGTATTGTGAATTAAAGTTCAGTCCTTCCATAAAACTGTTCTGTTCTTTGACAATCAATAGAAAACAGTAGCGTACGGCGCGTGGAGTCAAGACTTATATGGGACATAATGTATGGGCATCGCCTTCCAAAGCATCCGCTGGTTCAAGATATGTATTGAGAGATGAGAGAGAGTTGAGTGACTTGCAATGTGAGAAGGGTGAGTTCGAGTGACTTGTAATCTTGGCCTTGCACCCCTTTGTAATCCTTGTTTCAATATTGATAAAATACATCTTTTGAATGACTTGTATTTTGTTCTAAATTTTTGCTGGCGTATTCAATGTCTCTGCTTGGGACTTCTGTGTGATGACCCCGTCGCAGCCACTGTAATCGATCGTTATAGAACCCTCCTTGCATGAGCACAATCTAGGATCATGCGTCATCATGCCTTAGCAAGGACGATCGCTTCTACGGGAGCGGGGTGTGACATAATTGAGAAGGTGAAGAGATGTTTTGAAGAAAAATGATGATTTGATGGGTGAGTTAATGAAGAGGGTGGAGATGGGATGGAGGGTGTTGGTAATAGGATGGAAAGTAGAAAAGGAGATGTAAAATTTAATGAGGGAGATATGAAAGGATGGGTGGAATTAAATAGGAAGATTTTATGGGGCCTAAGAAATTGAAGGAGGCGGTTGTTGGCAGGAATGACGCGGAACGGTATACTGGCGGAATTCCGGTCTGTACCGGCGGTATACCGATTTTGTAGACAAACTTTCTGGAAACAAATTTCGGTATACCGTCGGAATTCCGGTGAATTCCGTCGACGTTTCGGTCGACTGAGATTTCAAATTTGTGATTCAAGGTTTAGAATGCCTAATTCTTGGCAGAGAAAGACGAAACGATCCTCCGGTAGAGGCTTAGTGAAGATGTCCGCAATTTGATATATAGTGTCAATAAACTCAAGATAAATGTTCCCTTTTTGTTGGTGGTCTCTTAGAAAGTGATGTCTAATCTCAATATTGTAGGAGTCTAAAAAATTAATGGGCGCCCCTCTCAACAAAGCTCCAGCATCAAGTGGCGTCGGATCATTAAGTTGCGCCAGTCTCAGGTTGCGCCTAAGCCATCTTAGGTTGCGCCTAAACCAAGGTGTGCGAGCTCCTCGTGGAAAGCATCCTCGAGAAGCTGTAACGGCTAACATCATTACTGATAGCTCTGACAGCTTGTCAGTCGAAGAAAATCTCTTCGAATCCCGCGCAACGCGGCGCTCGATGAGATTTTGTCAGCATGCAATTAATGCTGACAGCTAGCTTGTGCAAGTTATCAAGAAGCACGAGAATCAATTATCATAACATAAAAGACCCAGTCAAAGGTGCCAAAAGTCGAGTTGCGTGTGCACGCCACCTAGAATATTGGCGCCACCTGATCAACTTTTATTCAGAAGCAGGATGATATGGCGCACATGCCACTAATCTTGAAGAACGTGTCTACTACACTGCCTACGACCACGCACACTTCACTCAAACGATGCCATGCGTCCCCAGCTGTTCAAGTAACCGTTCGCGTAACTGGATAGAAGGCGCGCAACCTGAAGTGCGTACAACTCAAAAAATAGTTATTTTAAAACTCTGTAAATAGAGTTTCAAATCAGTTCTAAAGCATCACTAATGATCATAATCTTCTGACAAAGTGCTGTTGCATCTTCCAGAGGCTCGTGTCTTCGATATCACATCGTCCAAGGGATAAAGTGGTCGTCTTCTGATCAGATTCCTATAGTTGTACTTCCCTAGAAATTAATTGTACTATTGTACTTTTTTCTTAGTTTGTAATCAAACTTTTGTTTTTGCAAACAAAATGGCAACTCTGCTGGGGACGACTTTTTCTTCTGACGAGAAAGTGACAACTCAATGTGATACCGTGTCGATCGGTAAAACGTAGAAGACTTTGGTCGTTCAAGTCGAACAAACTGCTTACGAAGCAATGATCAGTACTGGGGGTACCAGGCTCACCATTGTTGCTGCTAAGAGCAAAGCACGTACTGTATGGACTCCCAAGTCCTCTCTGCCAACCAAGGCTCCTACGCAAATTATGCAGACTGTCTCTCTGCCAATCAAGTCTCCTGCGCAACTTGTGCAGACTATCTCTCTATCAATCAAGGCTCATGCACAACTTGCACAGACTGTCTCTCTGCCAATCAAGGCTCCTGTGCAACTTGCGCAGACTATCTCTCTGCCAACCAAGGCTCCTGCGTAACTTGTACAGACTGTCTCTCTGCCAACCAAGGCTCATGCGCAACCTGCACAGATTGCTTCTCTACCAACCAGAATTCCTGTGCCTACTGCTTCTTCGGCTCTGAACAAAGGGTTTGGCTTTTCCTTCATTTTTTCCAGTTCTAAACTCGGGGAAGAACCTAGCTAGCGAGTGTACTAGACAGAACAAAGGGAAGCACCCTTTGGCCTTTCCTAAACCTGCACAACCGGCGCCTGTGGCCTCTCAGCCACAAAGCAAAGGGAAATGCTCTTTAGCTACTCCATCTCCAAATTTGAACTTGGCAAGGAATACACCTATTCCAGCCTCGTTGCAGAATAAAGGAAAGTGTCATTTGACCTTTTCTAATTCTTCTCCAGTCCTTGACTCGGTAGAAAATATCCCTGGTGGCGCCTATGTGCCAGTCAGTGTAAAATCTCTTTTGGGCAGGAATTCTACTCCTCTGAACATAGACAATCAAATATCTGCTAAGAAAGTGAGTTCTGTTCAAACTGAACTTTTTGTTGCCCATTTGCGCCAGGACAAGCACATGAGAACAGGTTGCGCAACACAAAAAAAGATTCTGCCAAATCCCAAGAATGCAACTCCAGATCTTCCAACTCTGCACATCTTAAGATCCAAGCATGGTAAGCTGCTAGTATCTCAGACAGATACACAACTAGCAAACCTATCTAATCTGCGCACTTATCTCAACAGGCGCCAGTCAACACCTACTTCAGCAAAATGCAAACAGACTACGCCAGGGGCTAACTTGCGCCAGAAGCAGACTTCTGAAGTCAAGAACCCCTTTACCTATGCTAATCAACTCAGCACTTCCTTGTACACTCAAGGAATGGGACATCTCAAAAATCGAAATCATGTTCCTAACATCATTAAATAATATGTTCATTCGACTTCTTCTCATCCTGATGTTGTAACTGATCTCCGTGAAATTCTTAAACAGAAGCAGAAGATCACAAATCCGTCTTATCCATCAGTAATGCAACCCTAAGAACATCACTGTAACCATCACCATGAGGTAGTTATCAAATGCTATTGTCAATCAGCTAAATGGTCTGTCTTCGACCGTCTGAATTACTCTCAGATTCCTCAACCAATGATAGTGGATGAAGATGAATTGTTGTATGCCTCTATCAACATGACGTCTCGAAGCACGGGAGGTGGAAAGCGCCCGAGACGTAATGCATCCTGCAATCCCAGTCAACAATACTTAGATCAGATTCATGAATCCGACGAAGGAGTAGACCAATATACCAGATCAAGAAGCCAAAAAATAATCGGTCAAAGGAATCTTCCTTCCGACCAAAAAATAATCGGTCAAAGGAATCTTCCTTTCGACCAAGAAATAATTGGTCAAAGAAATCTTCCTGATTCAAATTTCTTCAGTTAAAAGGACATCTCTATCACTTATTCTGGGGGTTATTCCTTATATGACTTTGATGCTGATAGTAAAAGTTCTGAAAGGACCATCTTTTCCACTAGCTCATCTTCGATAGCTAGAGAAGTGACTTCTTATGTCGTCACAGAAGATCAAGATGCTTCTAGTTCTAACAGTCAAGAGTAGAGAATTGTTGCTTTGGAAGCTAGTTTAAAGAGCATGGTTGAGATGATGACAGGCATGCATGTTGTAATTATGACACAATATATGGTTCCAGCGATCGTGAATCTCATTCTGACCCAAGAACCTGTAATGACATCAGCTTCCGTCAACATTGGTCTGGGAGTACAGTCTCCTCACACTGCTTCTATAGCTATTCCAAGTCAATCTGTTGCTAGGGGTGGTACTTATCATGCAGTACCCCTCCTAACATATCAAATCAATCTACTGCTCCACAATCAACGGGAGATACCAATGAGGTCGTAAAACTTTTATGTACTCAATTTGAGGCTTTCAAACAGAAAGATGGCTTACAGAAGCTTGGAAAGCAGTCTTATCCTATAGAGTGGAAGTAAGTCTAATTTCCTCCCAAATACAAACCCCCTACTATTATGCTGTTTGATGGCAGCACTTCTCCAAGTCAGTACCTCAATCACTTTGAGGTAATGACTGATCAACTACAGCCAAATGACGCTCTACTCACTAGGGTGTTCGTTTGATGTTTAGCAGGTGCAGCTTACGACTGGTACCGTAGTTTGCCAGATGGTTGCATAACCTTTTTCTCTGTATTCAAACAAATGTTTCTGGAATAATTTTACGAGGGAACAAACGACATGACTATGTCTGCTCTCATTAAACTTAAGCAGCGATATAATGAAACAACTGAACGGTTCATTGAACGATTCCACCGTGAGGCACTCAAAATGCCTTCGGAACTCCAGATGCTTTAACTATATACACTTGTAAGTCAAACCTGTTGCCTATAATCAGCATATGGACTGGATCGACATAGTTCCAGGATTGGCCTTCATTCATAGTTAATGCTAAAGCGGCAAAAGAAAGTGCTGACAAGTTCAAATAATTAGTTATTCAGATGCATAATCTTGACAAAGGTGAACATGCCACACCAAATAACGGTGGCCGTCATAATAACCGCAAGGGTAAAGAAACTTTGGCTGTCAATGTCAAAGGCAAAAAAACTCTAGCCGTCAATATAGGACAATCAACACCTACTCCAACGACACCACCACAAAGAGCACCACGTCCAATAGAAGAATACTCCTTTGATGAAGATGATGTCATGAGCATCTTTGATTGTCTGATCAAGAGCAATAAACTTCAACTACCAGAGGCAAAATGACCAGATGAAGTAGGTAAAACTAACCATCCCAAATATTATGTTACCACAGATTCATCGGACATCCGACTCGAGCATGCTATGTGCTTAAAGCCAAGATCCAGGAGATGGTTAATTCTGGTGCAATTACTCTCCAACAAGACGAAAAGTCTGTAACAGCTAACGTCATCTCTTTACAGTTTGGCAATTTTCATGCTCAACTTGTGGAAGATGGTGTCATTTCTATCCCAAAAACTACTTTAGAGATTGTTAATCTTCCACATGCACGAACTGATGGTCTTGTTACTCTGTCTACTGATAAAGGAGAGATTATATAGATTCATCTTGATTTGGTGGCTAACTTTTAAGTACCTTCTTCATCCACAAAGTCCAAAAAAGCAACCAAATGCAAGTCATGTCACATGACTTCATTGGGTGACATTATCCTCCACCTTTAATTGTCACTTTCACTTCGGCTACAGATCCTTCTTCTTCCTCTCCTTCTGAGACAACCCTGTCAAAGCCAGAAGCCAAATATCAACTAGCTTTTCATCTGTATAGTCCATAATCTCGTGAACTAATAACAAAGATGGGATATGACTTACAAAAGGCTCCCATCCTGAATCATGAAAAAAGATCTCTTGTACCTTTCTCTCTGCCTTTCACACAACCAATCTCGTGTTGGTTTGGGTTACTGGACAAACTCTTCGTCTTGCCAGAAGAAACCTTCAAAAAGCAAGATCCAGGCCAAGAGTTGCAATATGGTGTCCTTCGAACCTGTATCCGAAGAAGTGGCCTTAACTGGTACCAGGTCTAGAAGAATTTACCTGAGAGACTATTCAGAAGGTCAAGAGAACCCTGCTTTAGCTCCAGAGGCTTCTCCTGCTGTCAATGTTCCATCGGTTATATCACCTCCAACGGAACCAATTCCTCCAAAACCGACGGCAGCCGACAAAGGAAATCAGCCTGTCCGCTTTGATAAAGTATTAAAGAAGACTCCAGCTCTGGGACTCGAGAAGCCGTATAACTTTAATATACTGGCTCAGCTGGCTAATACCCCGGCAAGGTTATCAATTTTTGAGCTACTACGTCTTTCGAAGGAAACTCGAGAAATATTGAGTGAAGCTTTGATGCAAGCTGATACTTGTCTAACACTCCTCAAGAAGCCAGAGGATGAGCCTGTAACATGCTTTCATTTTCATAGTGTGATGGAGCTGATGCCCAACATCACCTCTACACAAGATGATATGCTACTGGAAGATAATCGTCATGACCGACCCCTCTACTTCACGGGATATGTCGATGCAAGAAAGTTGATCGCATCTTGATCGACCCTGGGTCTGCACTCAGTATCATGCCAAAAACTCTACTAGATAAATTAAAACATCCTGTACATAATCTTTCAACAACCATCATGATAATCTTGGGATTTAATTCTGAAAGAAGTGAACCTTTGGAGAAGATTCGCCTGAAAGTTCAAATAGGTAATCTTCGTACAAAGGTTACTTTTTATGTGATTGATAATCATGGCTCTTATAATGCCTTGCTGGGAAGACCCTTTCTGCATGAGCATAACATTGTACCATCCACTCTACACCAATGCTTCAAATATGTAGACGTCAATGGAGAAGTCCAGAAGGAAGTAGCTGACTTAAATCCTTTCAGGAGCATTGAAGCATATTGTACTGATTCTCGGATGTACAAGGAAGAGTTCATAAAGGTTGTGTTAGCGATGGATAGTGAGGAATATCATAAAGACATATCGAATGATGTTCTCATAATCCCCGTCAAAGGACGTACTACTCGTCCATCTTCTTCTCAAACACTGACTATACATCTTTCCTCTCATAAAAACAGCCTCCTGCTGTAAAAATAAAAAAGAGGGAGCTCACCTCTTCTGAGCCTCTTGTTATCGAGCTTCGTCGTAACAAATCTTCTCTTTCTCCTTCTCCTCCTCTGGTTATCAACCTTACTAAGCCTTTTGTTAAGGCCAAGAATCTTATTATAAATAATGATGTACAAATCAATAAAGTAGCATCTCCTTTACAGTATATTGATGTTTTTTATTATACTCGATGTTATTTAAAAATGTTAGATAACTTTGAACCACTTATAATAGGAGCAGTTCAACCACTCGAAGATGAAGTATTGCTTGAACCAATGTAAGACACCTTCTTCTTAGTTCCTTCTAGGAAGAAAGATGAATTTCCTATACTTTTTAGTAAAGGAATAGAATATAATATCACGCCCGATAATGAAGAAGAAAATCAAGATAACGGAAGAATTCAACTACGTCGTTATAGTCAACAATCAAAAGATGGGCTATAATTTTAAAGCTGGTCACAATGGTGGCAAGGGAAGGCAAACTCCTATTCATATCCCTGCTCTAAAAGGAAAGTCACAACAATATTACAGCAAAACAAAGCGAGGATTCGGTTATACCTCGCCAGCTCCGACTCCAGAAGCCTCCAAATCCGATAAAGAAGAACGATCTAACTCTTCTGACTCTGTTTCATAGGATTCTGATACCAGTATAGGGCATGTCCATCGAGTGACTCTATCTTCCAATATGGTAGCTGCCGAGTTCTCGAAAGACGACGAAGACTTTGCCGAAGTCCCTGAATCTCATCTTTGGGCACAAAGAATGGATACTCAATGGGAGCTTCACTTTGAGCAACGTAAGCCGCCTACCGAAGATCAGTTGGTTCAAGTCGATGTTGGAGACAAAGCCTCTCCAAGACCAATTTTCGTCAGCAAAAGTCTTCTTGAAGCGGATAAACAAAAACTGATTCAACTTATTAAGGAATACATTAATGTATTCGCTTGGAGCTATGAAGACATGTCGGGATTGGATCCTCGGATTGCTACTCACAAACTTAACATCCTGCCGAATGCGAGGCCAGTTCAGCAACAAGAGCGTCAATTTTGACCTGACATGATGGACGCCATAGAAGCTGAAGTCAAGAAGCTCATTACATATAGCTTCGACAGAGAAGAACAACATCCAAACTGGGTGGCTAATGTTGTCCTAGTTTTGAAGAAAATAGGGAAGGTCCGAGTCTACATCGACTTCAGAGACCTTAATGAAGCTTGTCCCAAAGGCGAATTTTCTCTTCCGATCACTGATGTCATGATCGACAATACTTGTTGATTTAAACGAATGTCTTTTATGGATGGATTCTCGGGATATAATCAAATCAAGATGCACCCAGAAGATGAGAAACATACATCATTTCATACTCCTCTTGGAGTCTATTGCTATACTGTCATGCCATTTGGTCTTAATAATGCTGGTACAACTTATCAGCGGGCCATGAGTACTATCTTCCATGATTATTTGCGAAAGATAGTTGAATGCTATGTAGATGATATTGCTATCAAAAGTCGTCTAAATAAAAACAATATTCAAGACTTGAGAACTATATTCGATCTAATGTGCCAACATCAACTCAATATGAATCCCACCAAGTCATTTCTGGGAGTCTCTAGTGGCAAATTTCTTAGATTTGTTATTACCTCTAAAGGTATACACGTTGACCCTGAGAAAATCAAAGTCATTCAAGAGATGCATCCTCCACGCAACCTAAAAGAGCTACGAGGATTCCAGGGACGGCTTGTGTACATCAGGAGATTCATCTCAAATCTCTCTGGACGCTGTAAACCGTTCACTCAACTCATGAAGAAAGGTGTGTCTTTTATTTGGACTGAAGAATGCCCGCAAGCATTTGAAGACATAAAGCGATACTTGATGAACCCTCCAGTTTTAGTGCCTTCAGTCTCAGGAATACCCTTTTTGATGTATCTTCGAGCAATGGATCATTCATTGGGTGCCTTATTAGCTCAGAAGAATAAAGAAAGTCATGAACAAGCTATCTATTATCTCAATCGTATAATGATCGGAGCCGAACATCGATACAGTCCAGTAGAAAAAGAATGTCTAGCTTTGATATTTGTTGTTCAAAAGATGAGACATTATATCATCGGCCAAACTATTCATGTTATTTTTAGAGTTAACCCTCTCCGGGTCTTGATGAAGAAGCCCAGTGCACTCAATTCTATGCTTGCTACATGGGTCATATTATTAGCACAATATGATATGGTTTATGTTTCTCAAAAGTCTGTTAAAGGTCAAGCTCTTGTTGACTTTTTGGCAGCCCATCCAATTCCCAAAACATCTAAACTCTATAATGAGATTCCAAATGAAACTTTGGAATCCAACATGATTTCAGAAGAAATTCTTGTCTGGCGTCTATTCTTCGACGATGTATCCAGAATAGGACCAAAAGGTGCTATTGTTGCTGGAGTTAGAATCGTCCTTATATTGCCAGAAGGATTAGCTATTGAAAGAGCTTATTCTTTAGACGAGTCATGTTCTAATAACATGGCTGAATACAATGCTCTGTTCATTGGTCTCCAATTGGCTAAACAATTAGTTATTGAATATCTTGAAGTATATAAAGACTCTAAACTGATTGTCAATCAGGTTAGAGGCACGTATGAAGTTCGACACCAGGATCTTGTCCCATATCATGAAGCGGTAGTTAGGATGGCTACATCGTTCAAGGGTTTTTTTATTGAACATGTACATCGGACATGCAATACGGAGGGTGATGCATTGGCTAATCTGGCAGCCGTATTAGCAATCCCAGTAAAAAGGCAGCAGATGATTGTCGTTACTAATAGAGAGTTATTTTGTATTGAGAATAACTCAAATATTGAGTTTAGCAATTCAACTGAAATCAATGTCATTAGTGAAGACTGGAGAGCTTCTTTCATTGACTTCGTGGTACATGACATTTTACCTGAAGATTCTAAGAAAGCTACAACAATCTGTAGGCGATCACTCAGATTTTATTACAATCATACTTCTAAGACCCTTTATCGACAAACATTTGATGGTCTACTCTTACGTTATCTTGCTAGAGATGAAGCAAAACAAATACTACGAGAAGCTCACGATGGTCTGTGCGGTGCACATCAGCCTGGACCTAAATTACAAGATCGTATCCGTCGTATGGGCTACTATTGGCCGACTATGGTATCAGATGCCATTGAATATGCAAGGAAATGTCGAGCCTGTCAAATCCATGCAGACTTCATCCATCAACCGTCGGAGTTCCTTCATCCTACTGCTGCATCATGGCCCTTTGAATCTTAAGGTATGGATGTAATTGGTCCTATCAATCCACCATTGTCTAGAGGACATCGGTTTATACTGGCTATAACCGATTACTTTTCGAAATGGGCCGAAGCTATACCTTTATCTGAAGTCAAGACTAGTAGTCATCAACATTATTAAATATCATGTGATATATAAATTCGGTATTCCTCGATGAATCATTCATGATAATAGACCACAATTCATCAGTCAAAAGTTTACTCGATTTTGTGATGATAACAGAATCAATAATGTTGCTTCCACAGCCTACAATCCTACAGCTAACGGTTTGGCTGAAGCATTCAACAAAACTATTATTAAACTTCTCAATAAATTCGTTTATACTAATAAAAAAACTGGAGTGAAAAGCTTGGAGAATGTCTATGGGCTTATCGCACTACTATACGTACTCCAACCGGTTGCACACCTTTCTCCTTGGTGTATAGATGCGAAGCTATCCTACCATTGGAAATTTAAATCCCCTCCTTGAGGATTGAAATTGCCAATGTAACACCCACTTTTCTAAAATAAGGGTAATTTTGAACTTTTGTATTTTAAATCATTAAAATATTTGATTTTAGTCATGATATGATTTTTGGTGATTTTTAGTTATTTTAAAACTATTTAATTGAGTGAAATGTGAAATTGGTGTTTTGCTAGTGTAACCTTAGTCATGCATGACCTAGAAGACTAATCATGACCAAGGAGACCTAATCATGTGTTTAGGATTTCAAATTTCTACTTTTAAGCCTAGGGGTATTTTGGTCATTTTGACACTTTTGTGAAATTGTAAATTATATGAATTAAATATGTGTTAGTTAAATTAATTGAGACTTGACCTAGAAGTTAGCCTAATCTAGATTGTTAATCATGACCCTAGAGACTAAGTTAGAGGGTTTCATTAAGTAATCACATTAGTGTAATATCTAGATATTTGTTAAAGAGATATTTTAGGCTAAAGGTTAAAGGAGGCTACTTTAGTTATGAGCCATTAGATTGCCTAGAAATTGTTGGAGAAACCTTAGCCACTCATCCTAAACCCTAACCCTAACTTAATGGCAGCCATCACACATTCCCACCCTCTATAAATACATTCCATTAATCATTTGCATTATTTTTAATT
Organism: Iris pallida; assembly: GCA_029216955.1. Classification (NCBI taxonomy): domain Eukaryota; kingdom Viridiplantae; phylum Streptophyta; class Magnoliopsida; order Asparagales; family Iridaceae; genus Iris; species Iris pallida. Next base: position 1,648,715 of record JANAVB010027198.1, on the reverse strand, counting down.
CATTTTAATTGCCTCCTTTAGTGTTCTTCCCCAATTCCTCCCCAAATATCCAAATCAACTCCAAATTGAGCCTAGTTTCTTGCATTGGGATCTTCTACCATTGAGGGTGCTAAGGGGAGCTAGCTAGTAAGGTTGCACAAGCATTTGGCATCACCAAGTGAAGAGGACACCCCCCTATTCTAGGCTTTATCCTTGAGTTTTCACTCAATAGGTAACATGCCTTAAAACCTATTAATATTCTGTTTTCTCTTCATGAATGCATGCATCTAGGTACCAGGGACCTATAGGCAAAGTTTGGTAGGAACTAGGTTTGATTTGGTGTCCGTGTCGGACACGTATCTATGTTTTAATTCAAGTATTTGATGATTTGCCTCTATGAATTAAATGTTAATATTTTTAAAAACAAATTGCACAATCTTCTAGCCCTATAGGTGTAGATCACAGAACCCTAATACTGAACATGAAACTGTGTCGTATTCGTGTCCAAATTGGACACGAACACGCTGTGCACATCCACACACACTGTCCTGCTACCTCGTATCCAGTTCTCACTGGACACGACACGAGACACGACCAATTTTGGTCAGCATCTAGGGACAGTGTCTGCGCACACTTCCCCAAAATTTTACGATACCTCGTGTCGTATCGAGGACACGTGCACTGGTCGTGCACTGACAGTGCACACACGCACAGAGCCAACTTCGCGCACGTCGTGTCGCACGGACACGACACTTGGACACCTCGTGTTTGCACGAGTGTGTAGCCCAACACGTGGGCTACACGTGGACATGACCATGAGGCCCCATGTGGCTCGTGTCGTGTCCACGAGACACTTGCATCGCTGCACGACGCTTACTGTACACGTGTATCAGTCGAGTTTTTCTCGACTGATACGGTGTTCATGCTGTGTCCTGAGGACACGTGGAAACTGTGCAGGCTACCCTAATCCTAGACCAACCCTAGGCGAACCTGGATACGTGACCACGAGACACGTGGACACCTGTGTCGTGTCCTAGACCTAGGTAAACACGTGCACGAGGCAGCATACACTGCATGTTTGGTTGTTTTGATAAAATTGATTCTGGACACTTTGTGTCCAGTTAGTGGACACGAATTCATCCCCCATAACACGTTTGATGTGTACCTACCTACTGCACACTTTAGTTATTGATTTATTTGGTTTTTCAATTCGAATTTGGTGTTTTTGATATATTCACTGATACTCTGTGTTTACATTTGGGGTTTGATATGTTTAAACTGAAGTTAAATAGTTAAATATAAAATTGTACATGTTTTAAGTACATTAATAGATGAGTAATAACTGGGATTCATTTGGGCATGTTTGGGTTTGATGTTAACACGAGGAATTGGTTTACGAATAAAGTTTTGAAGGTTTAATTGTTAGCTAATTCAACTGCCATTGCTGAGACCAGTTTCCTTTACACTCACTTCACACACATGCCTGACACTGACACAAATTGATACTCTTGACACTTCACCTAAGACACATCTACACTCACACACATTTTTTCTATCACTCACACACACCCCAAATCTCAGTCATTAATACACAGGTTTTTCCCTCACTGCATTACATGTCCTGTACATTAGGATAGCCTATGTTAGATACATTTCCAGTTCATTGCTCCCATTGATACATTCAACTTATATAGTCTAGCCCTATACCATGGTTCAATGCTTACTTATTTTTCCATCCAACTGTTCAGTTAGTAGCCTTAGAACCAAATTGGTTTAGTTCCCTACTTGGTTAATTTCAGTCACAGCCTGGAGGGCCAACTGCAGTGGCAGGGGCTTGTTTACCTTGGCATTGCTTACAGGCAGCCATGGTTGCAATTACCTTGGCAGCAAACAGCAACTGCAACCTTGACAGTGGGTTGACTTGATGTGGTTTGGCATGGCCTCGTATAGGAGTAGTAGCATAGATACATGTATGTAATATAGGTTGTAACATTTTGAACTATGTTGGAAAAATTGGTTCTGATTGAATGAACCTGGGCTTGAGTTTGGGATTTCATTCAATTTGAGTTATGGCATGGCTTGGCTTGATTTTGACCGGGGGTTGGTTTGTATACTGCTGTCATCTTATTGCTTAACCCTCACACACACAAATGTTCATCCACACTACACTGGTTTTATTTCCTGCAACACCCCTTTGTTTCCTGTTAACTGTTAACATATATATATATTCCTGTTTAGCAGTCACACACATGTATCCTAATTCAAACACACACACACATGCTCACACCTACAGTCCACTTTAGCACACTGTTAACATCCTATACACATATATGCTACACATGAAAATCTGATTTTAGGAAATATATTAAACTGAAATGTATATAGGTATATAGTGTGATGTTGTATGCCATGTACATGTGACACCCTATACACTCTAATACGCATCCACCTATGACACTAAAGCATGTACACACATAATGACACTTTGTGCACATTGCCTAGTATTTGGATGCCTAAATGTATATACAACTTGTGTGTGATACCTTGACATTGTTTGTATTGGTGTGCTTAGGTTTAGTAGGCTTGGTTAGGCCTAGATTGACTAGAATGACTTGTTAGTCTAGGTTTAGACTTGGAATGACCTAGTTTGACCTAGACAGTTGACTAGGTTTGACTTAGAGTTGACTTTGACCTAGTTTGACCTAGAAATCATGTAGTTTGCATTGTAGCTTTCAATTCTCTTGTATTTTACATATCATGACTCATATTACTCTGTTTAGGACATTGTGACTCTGGTGCAGGCATCTGATATTATACTACTCTTTTCAGAGTAGCAGGCGAGTACATTCTCTGATAGTTTTCTCATTTATTTGTCAATTATTGTACTTCAGTTCTAGTTAACTGTATGTGATTCTCTGCTACAAATACGTATTTTTATTTTTGAATCCATGTATACGACACACATACTTACTCGTCTTACCTCTATTATTCGAATCACCATACGAATCACTATTCGAACCACCTATTCGTATCTTCATTTGCCGGTTGGACTTGTACTCGTCTTATGTGTTGGATTTTGGATTCATTTGTATTAGATGGGCGGGGAAATACTTGATTAGACATGTGAACATTCCCACTATTCGAACCACCCCCTGTGAATAATATTCGAATGATAGCCATTCCACACCAGGCCAGGTGTGTGATGTGCCGTATTTACCCTTAGTCGTTTACATGTCTAACTAAGTATTTCAAAACACACTTGGAGAATTTATTCGAATCATTATTAGAACATCATGTGAATCCCTATTCGTATCACTTTATTCATATCACCTTATTCGATTCACCTTATTAGAATAATGATTAGAATTACATTCGACTCATCTTATATTAGACTCACATTGGGATTACACTCGACTTATATTGTACCATCTGAACTCATTATGTTACTCTAGTTCAGCTAGATCTTATTTTTACAGTCTTCTTTGCTATGTTTCTCTTTTTGTTTAGTTACCTTACTTTCCTTGTACCTTAACTGCTCTCTACATCATTACTCGTACAAACTGCCATTTTTATCAATACAACTGTCTATAACTGCTTTATAGTTCTCTGTCATTTACTTGGGATTTCTAGATGAGATTGTGCTCGTTCCTGTCCTGACTGGACCTGTTGAAAATATTACAGATGCTTGCCCTGAGGATATTTGCCCTACTTGCCTTGGAGCAGGAGATGGCTTAGCTACCTTTGGCCCCGACACTCAGGAGTGATCGGGAGACTAGCTAGTAGACTTGGTTTAGTTTTCATGTTTTAGAATTTGAATTGTAATAACTTGAGATACGAGTTTGTATTTGAGTTTGTTTGAGATATTATTATTTAGTAGTTTATAAATGTTGTTGTTAGTCTTTAGTTTAAACTTCTGAGTTATCTTATCGTTCTTAGACTGTAATTGAGATTCATTATATCTATACTTGTCCTCCGTTCGGAGTTGAGATTTGACAAGTACATTATATAATTGCGTGAGTTGTTGATTAGATAGTAACCTAGGACAGCGTTCTACCGCCGACACTGCGGCGTAGGCTGGACGTACCCACTTCTCGTGCCCTTACTCTAGGGTGCGGATCGTGACACGTTTTTAGTGGTGGCCCATGCAGGTCGAGATTCGCATTTGTGCGAAGTCGTGGTCGTACGACGATTTGTTGTACTGCTGCGCACCTGCGATAGAATATAGGAAGTAAGGTATTAGAATGAGAGGATACTCAATCACAGTTAGAATTCCTTAATAGATTCCTGGGATGTCCCTTAAGAATCTCATTCTTAACTTCAAATTTGAAATCCTTTTCTCTTGTTTTGATTTACCCTTACTCCTTGATATTTGAATTTGATTTTGATGGATCGTTGTTGATTTGATTTTTCTTATCGAGATGAATTTTATGACCCGAGTTACGGTATCTTCTGATAACATATGTTGACGAAAATAACATGGATGGTAAAATGCTACTTTATTATGGAACCTAGAGTTTACCGCAGCTATATTAGCCGGCGTGGCAAGAACATAGGGACCTGACTTCGGATGTACATATCTTGATCAAGAAATTAGAATTTCTCGCAGCTATACTAGTCGACATAGCGAGGATTCCAGACGACATGATCATAGAGATGCATACCCCAGTTATGGACTCTACCGTTCATTGCAGCCTTGCTTACTAGCGTGGCGAGGATTCTGAGTATCATGATTTTGGACAGACGTATGTGATTATCAGATTATATCTTGAAGGTTTTTAAAGTATCACCTCTTTCATTTCTCTTCTGTAAAAAAAATTATTTTCCATCATCAAATAACTTAGGAGTAGGGATAACATTAGTTGACTAGTCTAATTCCTTGTAGAAATTTATTAGTTATAACTCTTTCTTAGTATGATGATTTGATGAGTTGTGATTAGGCCTTTATCTTAGGAATGATAGTATAGCCCTGGCTTTAGAGTAGTGACCCTTGTAGCTGGTTCTCTGTTGTTTATATTTACCAGTTTTCATATAGAATAATAGACTGCATTACAGCCTTGATGATTTGTTGTTTCTGTAACTTTTCCAGTTTAGCACCCCAGATTGCTTGTATGTTTTGACATCCTATGACCGTTTGGGTTTAGCATGACTAGTATACCTATATGAGACTTTCAACTGCCACCATATGCCATGACCCTGTATGCCATTCTTTTAAATTGTAGGATTTAGGTAAGTTCTGAGACCATGATTGTTGGGGACGAGACTCTAGAAGAAGTACGACCATCTTAATTTTGAGGACGAAATTCTTTTAAGGGGGCAGACTTGTAACACCCACTTTTCTAAAATAAGGGTAATTTTGAACTTTTGTATTTTAAATCATTAAAATATTTGATTTTAGTCATGATATAATTTTTGGTAATTTTTAGTTATTTTAAAACTTTTTAATTGAGTGAAATGTGAAATTGGTATTTTGCTAGTGTAACCTTAGTCATGCATGACCTAGAAGACTAATTATGACCAAGGAGACCTAATCATGTGTTTAGGATTTCAAATTTCTACTTTTAAGCCTAGGGGTATTTTGGTCATTTTGACACTTTTGTGAAATTGTAAATTATATGAATTAAATATGTGTTACTTAAATTATTTGAGACTTGACCTAGAAGTTAGCCTAATCTAGATTGTTAATCATGACCCTAGAGACTAAGTTAGAGGGTTTCATTAAGTAATCACATTAGTGTAATATCTAGATATTTGTTAAAGAGATATTTTAGGCTAAAGGTTAAAGGAGGCTACTTTAGTTATGAGCCATTAGATTGCCTAGAAATTGTTGGAGAAACCTTAGCCACTCATCCTAAACCCTAACCCTAACTTAATGGCAGCCATCACACATTTCCACCCTCTATAAATACATCCCATTAATCATTTGTATCATTTTTAATTCATTTTAATTGCCTCCTTTAGTGTTCTTCCCCAATTCCTCCCCAAATATCCAAATCAACTCCAAATTGAGCCTAGTTTCTTGCATTGGGATCTCCTACCATAGAGGGTGCTAAGGGGAGCTAGCTAGCATGGTTGCACAAGCATTTGGCATCACCAAGTGAAGAGGACACCCCCCTATTCTAGGCTTTTTTCTTGAGTTTTCACTCAATAGGTAACATGCCTTAAAACCTATTAATATTCTGTTTTCTCTTCATGAATGTATGCATCTAGGTACCAGGGACCTATAGGCAAAGTTTGGTAGGAACTAGGTTTGATTTGGTGTCCGTGTCGGACACATATCTATGTTTTAATTCAAGTATTTGATGATTTGCCTCTATGAATTAAATGTTAATATTTTCAAAAATAAATTGCACAATCTTCTAGCCCTATAGGTGTAGATCACAGAACCCTAACACTGAGCACGAAACTGTGTCGTGTCTGTGTCCAAATTGGACACGAACACGCTGTGCACACCCACACACACTGTCCTGCTACCTCGTGTCCAGTGCTAACTGGACACGACACGAGACACGACCAATTTTGGTCAGCACCTAGGGGCAGTGTCTGCGCACACTTCTCCAAAATTTCACGATACCTCATGTCGTATCGAGGACACGAGGACACGTGCACTGGTCGTGCACTGACAGTGCACACACGCATAGAGCCAACTTCGCGCGCGTCGTGTCACACGGACACGACACTTGGACACCTCGTGTTTGCACGAGTGTGTAGCCCAACACGTGGGCTACACGTGGACATGACCACGAGGCCCCACTTGGCTCGTGTCGTGTCCACGAGACACTTGTATCGCTGTACGATGCTTACTGTACATGTGTATCAGTCGAGTTTTTCTCGACTGATACGGTGTTCGTGCTGTGTCCTGAGGACACGTGGACACTGTGCAGGCTACCCTAATCCTAGACCAACCCTAAGCGAACCTGGACACGTGACCACGAGACACGTGGACACCTGTGTCGTGTCCTAGACCTAGGTCTAGTATACGAGGCAGCATACACTGCATGTTTGGTTGTTTTGATTAAATTGATTCTGGACACTTTGTGTCCAGTTTGTGGACACGAATTCATCCCCCATGACACGTTTGATGTGTACCTACCTACTGCACACTTTAGTTATTGATTTATTTGGTTTTTCAATTCAAATTTGGTGTTTTTGATATATTCACTGATACTCTGTGTTTACATTTGGGGTTTGATATGATTAAACTGAAGTTAAATAGTTAAATATGAAATTGTACATGTTTTAAGTACATTAATAGATGAGTAGATAACTGGCATTCATTTGGGCATGTTTGGGTTTGATGTTAACACGAGGAATTGGTTTACGAATGAAGTTTTGAAGGTTTAACTGTTAGCTAATTCAACTGCCATTGCTGAGACGAGTTTCCTTTACACTCACTTCACACACATGCCTGACACTGACACAAATTGATACTCTTGACACTTCACCTAAGACACATCTACACTCACACACATTTTTCCCATCACTCACACACACCCCAAATCCCAGTCATTAATACACATGTTTTTCCCTCACTGCGTTACATGTCCTGTACATTAGGATAGCCTATGTTAGATACATTTCCAGTTCATTGCTCCCATTGATACATTCAACTTATATAGTCTAGCCCCATACCATGGTTCAATGCTTACTTGTTTTTCCATCCAACTGTTCAGTTAGTAGCCTTAGAACCAAATTGGTTTAGTTCCCTACTTGGTTAATTTCAGTCACAGCCTGGAGGGCCAACTGCAGTGGCAGGGGCTTGTTTACCTTGGCATTGCTTGCAGGCAGCCATGGTTGCAATTACCTTGGCAGCAAGCAGCAACTGCAACCTTGACAGTGGGTTGACTTGATGTAGTTTGGCATGGCCTCGTATAGGAGTAGTAGCATAGATGCATATATGTAATATAGGTTGTAAAATTTTGAACTATGTTAGAAAAATTGGTTCTGATTGAATGAACCTGGGCTTGAGTTTGGAATTTTATTCAATTTGAGTTATGGCATGGCTTGGCTTGATTTTGACTGGGGGTTGGTTTGTATACTTGTTGTCCTCTTATTGCTTAACCCTCACACACACAAATGTTCATCCACACTACACTGGTTTTATTTCCTGCAACACCCCTTTGTTCCCTGTTAACTATTAACATATATATATATTCCTGTTTAGCAGTCACACACATGTATCCTAATTCAAACACACACACACATGCTCACACACACAGTCCACTTTAGCACACTGTTAACATCCTATACACATATATGCTACACATGAAAATCTGATTTTAGGAAATATATTAAACTGAAATGTATATGGGTATATAGTGTGATGTTGTATGCCATGTACATGTGACACCCTATACACTCTAATATGCATCCACCTATGACACTAAAGCATGTACACACACAATGACACTATGTGCACATTGCCTAGTATTTAGATGCCTAAATGTATATACAACTTGTGTGTGATACCTTGACATTGTTTGTATTGGTGTGCTTAGGTTTAGTAGGCTTGGTTAGGCCTAGATTGACTAGAATGACTTGTTAGTCTAGGTTTAGACTTGGAATGACCTAGTTTGACCTAGACAGTTGACCAGGTTTGACTTAGAGTTGACTTTGACCTAGTTTGACCTAGAAATCATGTAGTTTGCATTGTAGCTTTCAATTCTCTTGTATTTTACATATCATGACTCATATTACTCTGTTTCGGACATTGTGACTCTGGTGCAGGCATCTGATATTACACTACTCTTTTCAGAGTAGCAGGCGAGTACATTCTCTGATAGTTCTTTCATTTATTTATCAATTACTGTACTTCAGTTCTAGTTAGCTGTATGTGATTCTCTGTTGCAAATACGTATTTTTATTTCTGAATCCATGTATATGACACACATACTTACTCGTCTTACCTCTATTATTCGAATCACCATATGAATCACTATTCGAACCACCTATTCGTATCTTCATTTGTCGGTTGGACTTGTACTCGTCTTATGTGTTGGATTTTGGATTCATTTGTATTAGATGGGCGGGGAAATACTTGATTAGACATGTGAACATTCCCACTATTCGAACCACCCCCTGTGAATAATATTCGAACGATAGCCATTCCACACCCGGCCAGGTGTGTGATGTGCCGTATTTACCCTTAGCCGTTTACATGTCTAACTAAGTATTTTAAAACACACTTGGAGAATTTATTCGAATCATTATTAGAACATCATGTGAATCCCTATTCGTATCACCTTATTCGTATCACCTTATTCGATTCACCTTATTAGAATAATAATTAGAATTACATTCGACTCATCTTATATTAGACTCACATTGGGATTACACTCGACTTATATTGTACCATCTGAACTCATTATGTTACTTTAGTTCAGCTAGATCTTATTTTTACAGTCTTCTTTGCTATGTTTCTCTTCCTGTTTAGTTACCTTACTTTCCTTGTACCTTAACTGCTCTCTACATTATTACTCGTACAAACTGCCATTTTCATCAATACAACTGTCTATAACTGCTTTATAGTTCTCTGTCATTTACTTGGGATTTCTAGATGAGATTGTGCTCGTTCCTATCCTGACTGGACCTGTTGAAAATATTACAGATGCTTGCCCTGAGGATATTTGCCCTACTTGCCTTGGAGCAGGAGATGGCTTAGCTACCTTTGGCCCCGACACTCAGGAGTGATCGGGAGACTAGCTAGTAGACTTGGTTTAGTTTTCATGTTTTAGAATTTGAATTATAATAACTTGAGATACGAGTTTGTATTTGAGTTTGTTTGAGATATTATTATTTAGTAGTTTATAAATGTTGTTGTTAGTCTTTAGTTTAAACTTCTGAGTTATCTTATCGTTCTTAGACTGTGATTGAGATTCATTATATCTATACTTGTCCTCCATTCGGAGTTGAGATTTGACAAGTACATTATATAATTGCATGAGTTATTGATTAGATAGTAACCTAGGACAGCGTTCTACCACCGACACTGCGGCGTAGGCTGGACGTACCCACTTCTCGTGCCCTTACTCTAGGGTGTGGGTCGTGACAGCCAATGAACTCAAAACAGAAAACAATGATCGTCTTCGGCTTTAGGAACTTGAAGCGTTGGACGAGAAACGGTTACTAGCTCAACAGCATATTAAGCTATATCAAGCCCGTATCTCCAAAGCTTTCAACCGAAAGGTCAAAGTACGAGCATTCTAAAAAGGCGAACTAGTCCTTACCGTCAGACGTCCTATGTCTATGGCACACACGAGCAAGGACAAATTCGAAGCAAAATAAGAAGGTCCCTATATTGTAAGTAAGGTTTTCTCAAACGGAGCTTATCAACTAACCGAAATGGATGGCCGAGTTGCTATGATGCCTATCAATAGCAAATTCTTAAAAAAGTACTATGTCTGGAGGAAATGTAAAATATTCTTTGAATGTTGTACATACTAAAAGAGTTGAGTTGTTCACCCTTCTAATAAACTCCTAAAATCTCCGACGGAATATATCCATATCATATCACCTGATCATAAATCCAATCTTTTAGAACCCAATCGTTTTAAAAGATATCTTATTTTTGAATCCCAGTTGATTCAAAGATAATCAACAAATACATGAATTCATGTTTGTATTGACTCTAAATTCTATCATATACATCAGCGACTTATTACGTCCACATTACCTCTGATAAGTCGTCTTTTGAAATGACAATATTTTGAGAATTGTATTCTGTCACGTCCACTTTACCTCTGAACAGATATAATTAGTATTGTTATTTTCTTTTAGGAGATATGTCATGTCCGGTACCTCTGAACATATTTTTCTATTCTTATCTATTACTTATATCTACTATAGATATATAATAAGTAATGGAACCACAGAAAAGAGCATTAATTCTTATTTCAATAATGTTCAAAATGTCAAAAAAGTACATCATTTGAAAGACAAGAAGACAAAAGCTCCTATAGATTGCTTCATTGGGGAGGATGATTGCTGAGATCAATGATCAATCTTTTTAAATTCTCAGCCCTCTCTACTCTGGAGTCGAGTATCCTTTGTCTAGTAAGAGCTCTCCCAGACTCTGGATCAAAAGGTTGCAGTGAATTAGCTCGATGTTATAATTCTGCACCTTCAACTTAGATAAGTACATCTCGTTGCCTCCTCAAGTCATCTAATTAACTCGCAGCAATTTGATGCATTTCCAATACCTCTTTTTTGTGTCGTCGAGCTGCTTTGACTGCTTCTTGGAGTCGAGCCATTTCAATTTCTAGTTCCCGGAGACGAACTTGATATTCAGCAGCTTCTTTTTCTTTCTCTGCAGCTTCAGTCTTATAGCACTCAATAGAAGAAGTTGTCTCGACAATGCGAGATTCTAACTCTGCAGAGCACTGTGAGAAAGCTACCACAGAAGCCTCGAACTCTACTTTTCGTATTGCAGCCTCGCGAGCCATCACCTCGTATTCAGCATCTACGAGTTTCTGGATGTTTCCTCTTGTTAGATATTTATAAGATTTGATTGATTCTTCAAGCTCATTCAAAATATGATCTAAATAGTTGACTCTATCCAGATCATCAATCTTGCGGATGGCACCAATAATGAAGGAGGAAGGGCCCCTTACTGACTCATAAGGTTGGTCCTTTTCCATGACCATTTGAATTAGAGGCTTTAGAGAAGTGAAGAAAGCATTAGTATAAGCTTCGACAACAGCTCTGTTCATCGCTGAGATCCTCGGGGTAGCCACTTCTGTTGGAATTCTTATTTCTACAGTAGCTGGAGGAACTATATATTGTATATCAGGAGACTCGAGTACTGGCATCATAGAAGAACTTCCCTCTCCAGTTTGGGTCCCCATATCTACGGGAGCCATGGTCGAGCTAAAATTGATTGTGGTCGACGCAGCTTTTGCAAGTGTCCCCACAGGACCCACTGTAATCAAGATACACAGTCATTACATATAAACTACAGGAATTTAGGTAAATAAAAGTCAAAATTTTACCTGATCCTGGAAATACATATGGGATTTCACGGGGCATGTTCAGATCAGAACGAAACCTGGCCATGGTAGTTTCGGACACAACTGCCTGACTACTTCCAGCTTCGGAACCGCCTGATAAGAAACGGCTGCTTTCGGCCCCTGATTCTACTTGTTCAGCTGGGGCAATCTCTTCTGCATCCCTGATTTCAAAATCTTGATCAGTAGGGGTCTGAGTCTCTGCAACAACAGTGTTAGGATTTTTATCATTCCCAGCATCTTCAAGAGACGTAGTCTGATCTTCGTTATTTTCAGGCTCATCATTTTTGGGCTTGGATGCCCCTCCTCAACAACAGGGTGCTCCTCACCCTCAGCAGTAGTTTGGTCTTCTTCGATTGGTAACTCTTGATTTAGAGGGACTTCCAATAAAGCTTGGTCTCCTTCAACGACACTTGTAGAATCATCTTCAAATACATCGTCGTAGTCATAGCCTTCGAGAGACGCTATCATTTCTCGATCCTCTTGAGAATGAGTAGGAGTTTGGGCTACAGAAGGAACAGTGACATCAGGATTAGATTCTGTAAAAGGCAATTCCTCCTCAGGAAGTGTAGTCTTTGGAACTCCTGGAGTTGGAGATGACATCATAATTCCTGCGGTAGCTAGCACAGTTATAGGAATAGTCATTTTTGTGATTACGGGCTCCGAAATCCCTTCTGTAATGATCGGAGCCGGAACGCTAACCTCTGTAGATAAAAAAGAACAATGTCAATATGTTACTCAATCAAGATCACATTAAAAGAGTACTAAAATTTACCTTGTGGAGGTGGCACATCTTGTGAAAGCAATGTTTCTTGATGGTCTTTTGGAGTCACTATTAATCTCCTTTTGGCCTTGGCCTTGCGCACAAGAGGCGACTCAGGTTCTTCAACCTCATCGAGGTCAGCTTGCATATTGAGTTCTCTAGTAACCTCTTCTTGGGCAACTTGACTACTTCTTGGAATTGAAGAAGGAGTTGCATCTCCTCCTCTAGAGGATGCTCCATTCTGCATCTGTTTTGTCTGGGACCGCGTGGTCCTAGTGGTGGGCTGCTCTGTAATGACCAATAGTCTTCTTTTTTTTCCCTGCAGCCTTAGGAGAAGAAGGGAGATCACTAGGATGTGAAGGAACTGATGACTCTCCAGTCTTTCTTTTTCTTCCAAGTCCCTTTGCTGGGGACTTCTCCTTCCATATCTTCAGTGATACATCTAGTGGATCGTTAACTTCGTCAAAGAAGCCTACGAGAGAGGCTTCCAGAGGTTCGTCAGCGGGTTCGTGATTTTCTTCATCTCTGAAGGATTGTGTAGTGCGAACTCCAGCTCTTGAACGTCTATCACTAGCAAAATTGTCAGCCAGATGGAGGCTTTCGATAAAGGAGTTGGCTGAAGTAAAAAAATTTGCGTATGTATATAACATACGCGGGCCTATCTGAGAGACTTAGGGCATCGAGAATGTGGCTTTAGTGCCTCTTGTATTATAGTATCCCCAAGCCCTGGCACCATCTATTAGGTAACCCTTAGCCTGTTGTCACGACCCGCACACACTGTGAGGGTACGAGTACGTAACAGCGCCCAGCATACGCCGCAGTGTCGGCAGTAGAACGTTGTTCTAAGTCTCTAACTAACCATCAACTCATGCAGTATATAATGTACTCATTATGATCAACTCCGAACGGAGGACAAGTATAAGATATGGTGTAACTCAATCACAGTCTAAGCACGATAAGATAACACCAAAATATAACTAAAGAACTGAAGACAAAAATAATAATAACAACATCTCGAACAATCTCAAATACATCTCAAGTCTCAAATCTATATAACAAGCTCTACATGAAAAACAGATACAAGTCTACTAACTAAATCCCGATCACTCTTGAGTGTCGGGACCAAAGGTAGTCATTCCGTCTCCGGGTCCATAATATGTGGGGCATGTATCCTCAGCACAAGTATCTGTAATATTTCAACAGGTCCAGTCAGGACAGGAACGAGCACATCTTATCTAGAAAAACCCAAGAAAATGACAGCGAACTATAAAGCAGTTATAGACAGTTGTATTGATGAACATGGCAGTTTATACTCAGGTGATGGTAAAGAAAGACAGATAAAGTGGAAGGAAAGTAAGTAACTAAACAAGAGAAGAATCATGGCAATAAAGACTGTAAAAATAGAACTAGCTGAACCAGGGTAATATGATATAAGTCAAGACAGTAAATGTATACGAGTGTAACTCCAATGTAAGTCCAATACAAGACGAATCTAATACAAGATGAATCCAGTAAGGGACGATTCCAGTCATAGTGATCAATGATTCCAGGGTGAGTCCAGCCTATACTCTAGCAGTGTATTTTAAAATACCGAGATCGACATGTAAACGGCTATAGGTAATTCGACACACCACACACCTGGCCGGGTGTGAGATGGCTATCATTCCAGTTTGATTCCAGCATAGGATGATTCCAGAATTGGGGTATGTCTACATGTCTTACTCTAGTATTTCTCCTTCCAGCAAGTGAATCTAGAATTCCGACACAATGATTCAAGATGAGTCCAGCCAGAATATGATGATACCAGTAAATGATTCCAGAATGATTCCAGTAATAGAGGCCAGACAATAAATGTGTGTCGTATACATGAATCCAAAAATATCTATACGTATTGTAACAGAGAATCACATACAACTAACTAGAACTGAAGTACAGTAATTGATAAGTAAATGAGAGAACTATCGGAGAATGTACTCGCATGATACTCTGAAAAGAGTAGTGTAATGTCAGATGTCTGCACCAGAGCCACAATGTCCTAAATAGAGCAGTACAGGTTACAATATGTTTAAAATAAGGTAAATAAAGTTTATAATGCAATCTACATAATTTCTAGGCTAATCTAGGTCAAAGTCAACTCTAAGTCAAACCTGGTCAACTTTGGGTCAACTGTCTATATAGTGTTTTGGTCAACTTCAATTTGCTAGGCTAAAGTCTTGGCAACTAGGTACTAGCTAAATATTCTATATTAGGCTAACTCTCATTTCTAACTATATGCCAAATATATATACATATTAGGTATCACATAGTACACACATATATGTAATGTATAACATCATCCTTATCCCATACTACCCTACCCTCAACTCTCATATACCATAACTTGTATAGGTACATACCAATTATGATAACATGGATTTTATTCTTACAAACCTTTTCCCACTCCCACCAATATCAAGTCCATAAGTCTATGCTACCTAAACTACACAAGGGATCCCCTTAGGCTATGCTACCTAGATTATAAGCTATATCACACATTAGGTAATCACACATATCTATTACCATATATATATACATACATCCTGTTTACATTCCTTCATACATATATATATATATAGAGAGAGAGAGAGAGAGAGAGATAGAGAGGGCTATCTAATGTGTGAGAGGGTGAGCCATTTAGCGCAATGTGTGTGATGATATATTAGTGTGTGTGTGGTCTGAATTCAACAAGGGTTCAAGTGGAATGGATGGGTGTGTATCTATCAATGTTTGTGTGTGTGAGTGATAGGAAGGAGTGTGTGTGTGGTGGTACCTAAACCAAACTCATTTAAAACCAAACCAACACCATGTATGAATACCTTGAAACTTGAAATTAGGTTTCTTTGCATCAAACAACCCAACCATAATACAATACTCAGTTTTAAACCCCATATTTCAGTTTTAGATACAATAATCAATGTGTGTGGGAAATTAAATCAGTGTTGTGTGATACATTGGCTAAGGTTGTGTGTGTGTGTTTATTGTGAGTTCTCAGGTTTTGTGAGATATCAGTCCAATGTTTCTCAGGAATGGTAGTGCAATAACAGTGAATGTGGCAGAAAAGTTTGTGTGTGTGTGTGTGCTAGTGTGGTATTAGTTCTCAGTTTTCTAATAGAGAGAGTGTGTGTGTCTTGGTGAGGGATTGCACAGGTGGGTGTGTGTGGTAAACATATATGGAAAACAGGAAGTTATAGGCTATGTATTGCAGCAGTGAGAGTGAGACATGCATCCCTACATACCTACAAGGCATTCGAATATTACTTCTCATTTCTTGCATTCATTCATGTTCTCATTCAATCCTTCAGTTTAAACCCAAACTTATGTGAACTCAGACACAATGTAACCAACCTACATAACAAGTATTATATAACTCGCATATATATATATATATATATATATATATATATATATATATATATATATATATATATATATATATATATATATATACAGTCAAACCGAACATGATACCAACTGAACACTTTATCAACTAAACATATTAAGAAAACTGAACACTTGTTAACATTAATTGACCAATTAAAAGCAATTTAACTTCTGAGAACATATTGAACAGTATAGGTATCAGAGATTTGTGTTCAGCATGTGCTCGAACCCAATATTTGAACCCCAGTGCATATCCTATATGAAACTCAGAAATGTAGGCTTAATTCTCAGGCATGTACATACATGTAGACATTATAAAATGGGTATCAATTTATATTATTTAACAATTAATTAACAATTTAAACTCGGAAATTTCTCAGGAATGAACACAGTATCAGTAATGTTGGGAATTCTCAATTCGAATTCAAAAACGCAATTAAATACATACAAAATAGGTTAGAGTAGAGTCGTACACATGTCCAGAGTCCACACGAGTCCCCACGTGTCTCCACGATTGGACACGGTGTGTCCAAGTCATGAAACACGCACAGACACATTGCGTGCACAGACTGCATCGTGCTGCGATGCAGTCGACTCGTGGACACGACTCGTGTCACTTCGTGCCACGTGGACGTGTCCCTAGGTTCACCAAGGATAGGGGAACATGCTTGAGTGTCTGCAACGTGTCCACGATACGCATACATTCGATACGGACACCGTATCAGTGAACAGTTGCACGCGCGTGTGTGTGTTTAAAAATTCAGTGCGGGTCGATTTCCTCTCAAACCACTTGATGAAATCGTCCCAAATTTTGTGTGTGTTGTGTCAGTCATGTGTCCTAGGTGTGTCCAAATTTTCATCTCAAATAGTGTCATGTCGTGTCCGCTAGGACACCCGAACAGCAGGGGACAGTGCACGCTGTGTCGTGCACGGGTTCCTGTGTCCAAAACCGATACGAATCGTGTCAAAATTCAACTCAGTCTTCACAAAAATTGATATACATATATAGATCTACAAATTCATATAATTAGTTTTACAAAAATCGAAAATAAAATCCTTAGAGGCATTTAATCAAACACCTACACAACACTTGTGACACGTGTCTGATACGGACACCAAACGGACACAAAATTGACCCAAATTCTAGGGACAGCTAGGGGACACCTAGATCTAGCCTAATATGCAAAGAAATTGAAATAATAATGAAATTTAAGGGGTTTTACCTATAGGTGCAATTAGCAAGAAAAAGCTCTAAAATGAAGTGTTCCTCCTTGCTAGCTCGGATCCCCAAATTACTCAAAATCTGGGATTACTCTCCACCAACAGTAAATAAACAATAATTAGGTCCTAATGCAAAAGACTAGAGTTAAAAAAGAGTTAAAATGAAAAAGTTATGGAATGGCTCTTTACCTCTTTCTTCAAAGCTTGAAAAAAATAATAAAAGAGGCAAGAACAAGGAAGAGATTATTTAAAGGGAAGGGGGAGCCCTAGTGGCTGGTCATAAAGTAAAAAATTAGGGTTAGGGCTTAGTCTAATGGCTATGGGCCTAATTGCACTAGTCATGGAACCAATTTCTAAGTCTCAAGTCTATGAACCAATTTACCAAGTCTCATATTTCAAACTTGATCCTAAGTATCCTAACTCGAGTTGACTTAAGTTAGACTAGGGTCCATACCATGTTAACTAGGTCACCAAGTCAAGGTCAAAATCTAGGACAGTCTCTTAAGTCACAGCTTAGCAAAAGTCAAAATCAACAACCACCAGTACAATAAATCATGAAATAATTCAAAGAGGCCAAATGACCAAAATACCCTCATGCTCAAAAGTAAAAATAAATTATCCTAATGACATGGTTAGGTCCTAGGTCAGACAGTCTCTCAGGTTACACTAGCAAGGTATCAAAATCACAAGCCATGACTTAAAACAGTTTTAAATTGATTAAAAATCACCAAAAAATCATAATGTGATTTAAATACAAATAAATAATATTTATAAATACAAAATTTCAAAATTACCCTCATTCCAGAAACTGGGTGTTACACCTGTAAACATGTGGTGGCATTACCCACATGTAGTTGATCATAGCCGAACTGTCGAGCAAATTGGCTTGGTAAGTACGGTTCCAGAAAATACTCGCCTTCAAACTGGTACACTAAATATTATAGTCGGATTGTCTTCAACCATGTGAACTCAACCGAAGATAAACAGAGAGGTGTTGCTTCTAGATCCATGAGTTGTGGAGGGAGATTCTCATACCCTGGAGGAGGAGAAAAACATTAAAATCTCCATCCAAACCCTCGGTTCAAAGCTCTTCGGCATTCTGACAACGCATTTATATTCTATCGAGCATTGGAATAACGCCTGATAAAATCTCCTCCGATTGCACCTATATCGGGGTCCATCACGTCAGGATAGTGCAACAGCAACCACTCAAATAGATATGTGTACGGTATTTTGGTACGAAGGAAGTCGTCCCAAGAATTTTTATCGTACACCATGGTGTTAATGAAAGAACGCAAGCCGGCGTTCAAGCGACATGTCATTGCCGAGAGAAGATCCATCTTGTAGCCGAATACTAGACGCACTGCGACGAATAGCACACCTCGATGGAATCGATCGACGGCACTGGCTCCAGGTATCACAAACCGCCGTAGCCATAAAGAGAGAAAACCCGCCAGCTAGGCTTCTTGAGACATGGTTCTGTAACCTTGTCTAAGATAAATTTTGATTGGAGCACCAGCAGTGAATAGGTACCTATCTACATCCAAGATGTTATCATAATGCTTAGTTTTTTCTATTAATTTATCTACATCGTTGCGGTCGAGCGGTTTGAAGAAACAGGGATCGCAAGCTTGACTCTCGACGATCTTTTCTTCATGAGCATGCCCCAGAAACAAGTATGGCAGCCATTTGGTAGTATAGCAAGTCCCTTTGGAAGCACTCTTATAATAAAGGGAATAGATTATATAGTGGCATAATAATTCTTCGAACACAGCCACCATCTTAGGGTTCTCTGCTGAGAGAGTATCCAATTCCTCGTTTGTTGGCACATATTCTTCATAGGAGTTTTTACCCATTGGCAAATGTGAAAGATACTTCATTTCATGAAGTGCGAAGCCGATTTCTTCATGAGACGTCATGAAGGTACCAGTCCTCTTATTATATCTTTCAACTAAAACCAAAAATATATGAGCATTCGGGCGAAAGCCGTAAGCAGTGGTCCAGATCGGATCATAGAGCTCTAATTCGAGAAGTTTATCCTTAAATGATCCAAAATCCAAACGACTACACTGTTCCAGCGTTTTATGTCAGGATTCACTAAGCCTGTCAAGCACATGGTTTGGTCTGGGTATCTTCTTTCAGCTTTCACAAACATGTTCGCAAAAATAGGTACTCTGACGGGAAGCAGCATTGATGAATCTTCAGGAGGTATACAGCTTGGTCTCAAACCTCTCAGATAGGAGTTGTATCTCTCCGAAGTGTTGTAGAACAAATCCTTGTTCTGCGAACCCAATCTATAGCATATCCTCCAGGCTCTGGCCAGTTGAATCGGAGTCAGATCCCACGCCATACGTCAGGGATAACTAGAAAATGCATATCGAGACAAAGATAAGTGTCTCGACATTTCTGTGAGGTACATGATTCTGTCTCCACATTGATAAAATCTGTCTTCTCTCTTCGCTTTGGGTTGGGACGTCTTCTTGATCGCCTCTCTAAACAAGAAAGCTGGTTTCTTATGAACAACAATGTCCAGACTTTCCAAAGGCTCGTCGTTCATCAAGCATAATAAAGTAAGATTCTCTTGAGCTGCGAGCATAGCTCTTCGGGACATGGGAAGATCATATTGAGGATATTATACGTAGGATAAGTCTTCTCGGTATTCTGACACATTGAAGGCCGAAGCATATCTTTCAGTATTATGGTCTTCTCTGAGATCACTACAAAATAAAGAGGGTAAAAGATTAATTATAGCCTATACAACAGTATCTAAATTTTAAACAGGTTGCATGAAGTCACAGGTTGCGCAAAGTTATAGGTTGCTGTAGCATCTAAAAATATATATATAATTTAGGTTGCGCATGATTCTATGTTGTACAAGCCTACAGAGTGCGCCTGGTGTCAGCTCAAGATTAATATGAACTTAAAATCTGTATTGCATAAGTTATCAAGTTGCGCCTAGTGCAAACTTGAAATGCACATGTTTGAAGGGTGTATTCGCGTAAGTCAGAAGGCACAAATTTGAAACATGCGCAACACAGTTCGTAAAAACAAATAGTGTATTTTTGACACAACCAACACTCTAAAAAGAGGAGGCACGAGTAAATAGAGTGCGTGACTACACTCTAAAAAGAGGAGACACACGTTACAGAGTGTGTAAATCAATCAAAACTCTAAAAAGAGATAATTGATTCCGGCATAATGGATTCGTTTGTTCACTGGCGCCTAAGTGATGGTCAATTTGCTCTATGAAGATCACCTTCGAGTGGTGGTTTGGATTGTTCAGCTCTCGATAATAGAAGCGCATAACGAGGCGCCCTCGGTGGTGATACGCGCGATGAAGGCCCAGTAATGGCCTTTCCCTTGTCGGCGACGGACTTCCTTGGTGCCATTGACAATCGTTGGAAGGGCTTCGAAAGTTAGGAGGAAGAAAATGAAGGGTTTGAGGAAAATGACTTTCAGTAAAAAGTTAAAAATCCTCTTTGAACAGCTATTTATAGCCTAAAGTGTATTCCGAAACTGTTGTGCAACTTGCGCTAAAAAAGTAGAATTGGTTAAACATTGACTGGCGCAACTCGTGTCAAATTTCTAATTCAAAGTATTTCAAATTTTGAAATCTTTCAAAAAAAACTTTGAAAACATTGAAGGGGGTCTTGTAGGAGTCTAAAAACCTCTCAACAAAGCTCCAACATCAAGTGGCGTCGAGTCATTAAGTTGTGTCAGTCTCAGGTTGCGCCTAAGCCATCTCAGGTTGCGCCTAAACTAGGGTGTACAATCTCCATGTGGCAAGCATCCTCGAGAAGCTGTAACGGCTGCCATCATTTCTGACAGCTCTGACAGCTCGTCAGTCGAAGAAAATCTATTCGAATCCCGCACAACGCGACGCTCGAGAAGATTTTATCAGCATACAATTAATGCTGACAGCTAGCTTGTATGGGTTATCAAGAAGCGCGAGAATCAATTATCATAACATAAAAGATCTAGTCAAAGGCGCCAAAAGTCGAGTTGCGCGTGCGCCACCTAGAGCGTTGGCGCCACCTGATCAACTTTTATTCAGAAATAGGATGATGTGGCACGCATGCCACTAATCTTGAATAACGTGTCCACTACACTGCCCATGACCACGCTCATCTCACTCAAACGATGCCACGCGTCCCCAGCAGTTCAAGTAACCGTTCACGTAACTGGATAGAAGGCGCGCAACCTGAAGTGCGCGCAACTCAGAAAACAGTTTATTTCAAAACTCTATGAAAAGAGTTTCAAATCGGTTCTAAAGCATCACTAATGATCATAATCTACTGACAAAGTGTTGTTGCATCTTCCAGAGGCTCATGTCTTCGATATCACATCGTCCAAGGGATAAAGTGATCATTTTCTGATCAGATTTCTATAGTTGTACTTTCCTAAAAATCAATTGTACTCTTTTCTTAGTTTGTAATCAAACTTTTATTTTTGCAAACAAATATGTTTGGTGCGTGAGTGACAAATCAGGTTTTTTATGAGATTAATAGAACTAGTGTTGTCACACTTGATAGAGATACTACTTGAAAAGATGCCATAGTCTACAAGTATTTGTGTCATCCAAAGAATTTGTTTACAACAACATCCAGCCACTATGTATTCGGCTTCAGTTATGGAAAGAGCAACTGAGTTTTATTTCTTACTAAAGCATGAGACCAAGGATTTTCCAAGAAATTGACATATACTACTAGTACTTTTTCGGTCAATCTTGCATCCGATAAAATATGTATCCTAGTAGCCGATAAGCTCAAAGGATGAAGATTTCGGATGCCAAAGTCCCATGTTAATGGTGCCTTTGAGATG
The DNA here is from genome assembly GCA_029216955.1 of Iris pallida. Lineage (NCBI taxonomy): Eukaryota > Viridiplantae > Streptophyta > Magnoliopsida > Asparagales > Iridaceae > Iris > Iris pallida. The sequence goes on along the minus strand of JANAVB010027198.1, from coordinate 1,626,512 downwards.
CCAAAAAATATGCTAACGGCACATAAGTGTGATTATTTGGAATTTGCTTGGTACCGTGCACAAAGACAAATACTAAACATGATATCGGGATAACTAGCAGTTAAGTAAAAGTAAGCTACCAATCATACCTCGATACTTACGAATGTCGACCGAGATACCATTTTCATCGTGATCAAGCTTTGTCGTTGTGGCCATAGGAGTTCTCATTGATTTGGATAAGTCTAGTTCAAAGCGCTTAAGGAAATCCTTTGTATATTTAGCTTGAGTGATGAATGTGCCTTTTGGTCCTTGCTTGATTTATAATCTAAGGAAGAATGAGAGTTCCCCCATCATGCTCATTTCAAATTCGTCCTGCATAACTTTGGCAAATTCTACACATAGTGTCTTGTTAGTGGAACTAAAAATAATATCATCAACATAGATTTGAACTCATAGAAGTGTGCCATTGTGTGTTTTAATAAAAAGTATAGTGTCAACTTTGCCCTTGGAGAAATTGTGAGAGATGAGAAAAGAGCTAAGACGCTTATACCAAGCACGAGAGGCTTGTTTGAGGTCATATAGGACTTTGTGTAATTTGAAGACGTGATCAGGAAATTTAAAATCTTCAAAGCCGGGAGGTTGCTTGTCATACACCTCTTCTTTAATAACACCATTTAAAAAGGCACTTTTGACATCTATTTAAAAGAGTTTAAAGTCATTGAAACAAGCAAAAGCACAAAGTATTCGAATGGATTCAAGACGAGCAACCGGAACATAGGTCTCTTCGTAGTCAAGGCCTTCCTCTTGGTTATAGCCTTGAGCAACCAATCGGACTTTGATACGAGTGACGATACCATCCTCATTTAGTTTATTTCGAAACACCCATTTTGTCCCAATAATAGAATAGTTGTGGGGTTTAGGAATGAGTTCCGAAATATTGTTTTGCTCAAATTGATTTAGCTCTTCTTGCATAGCAATCATCCAAAATTCATCATTAAAAGCATCATTAATGTTTTTAGGCTCTATTTGTGAGATAAAAGCAACATTTGCACAGTGATCTCGTGTAGAGGATCTAGTGCTAAATCGTGAGAAAGGGTCACCAATGATAAGCTCTTTGGATGATGAGGGACAAATCTCCATTCTTTGGGGAGATCCTCTTGAGGAGGCTCTATTGATGAAGCGTCTTCGTTTGGAGTAGTCTCAACTTCATTGTTAGATGAAGGAGAACTAGTGTCTCCAAAAGATGAGTTTTTCAAACCAAAGGATATGCTATCAACATCATTCGAGGAATTAGATGTAGAGGTGTTAAGTTCGTCAAAAGAGACATTGATTGACTCTTCAACTACGATACTTCTTTTGTTAAATACACGAAAACCTTTGTTATGCATAGAATAACCAAGGAAGATACCTTCATAGGCTTTTCTTCAAATTTGCCTAGGTTATCTTTGGTGTTCAAAATAAAATATTTGCATCCAAAATTTTGAAATATTCAATAGAAGGAATTTTGTCAAACCAAAGCTTATATGGAGTTTTCTTAGAAATAGGTCTAATTAAGACTCTATTTATAACATAACATGTCGTGTTAACGGCTTCCATCTAAAAATATTAGGGGAGCTTGTATTGGTTTAACATGACCCTTGCCATATCGCCAAGAGTTCTATTCTTCTTTCCACAACACCATTTTGTTGTAAAGTTTTAGGGCAAGCAAAATTATGACCAAAATTATTTTTATCACAAAATCTTTTAAAATCGGTATTATCAAATTCTCTTCCATGATCACTTCTAGTCTTGTTGATCATAATGCCTTTCTCATTTTGAACTCGTTTACAAAAAGCAATAAATTCACGAAAAGTGTCACTTTCAATTGCAAGAAAAAGAACCCAAGTAAATCTAAAAATCATCAACTAAAACAAAAGCATAGACTTTGCCACCAAGACTAGCTACTACTAGACCAAATAGATCCATATGAATAAGTTGAAGAGGTCTAGTAGTACTCACAGAGTTGATGGATTTGAAAGAAGACTTTGTTAACTTACTCTTCTCACATTCTTCACATATCATGTCTTTCTTGAATGGAATGCTTGGAAGTCCTCTAACAAATTTCTTGGAGGCTAGTCAGAAGATTGTGTCCATGTTGGCGTATCCAAGTCCCATATGCCAAAGCTAACACTCATCATTCTTTGCTAATAAGAACCTGTCATTGTTAGTACTTTCAATAAGATAAAGAACATAATTGTTATTTTTGCTAATACCTTCATACACGGTAGAGCCACTTGCGCTGTCAGAAATAAAGCACTTGTGTTTAATAAAGTTAAAATCATAGCCATTATCCATGAGACGGCTAATGCTAAGAAGGTTTTGCTTACGATTTGTAACAAGAAAAATATTTTTAATACAAGGATAAAGAGGGGATCTGATATTACCATGCCCAATAATGTATCCTTTTAAATTATTGCCAAAGGATACGTGTCCTTCCTTCTTCATCGATAGCGTTGCAAAGAGTGAAGCATCACCAGTCATGTGCTGCGAGCAACTTCTATCGAGAATCTATTTGCTTCTAGCAAGCGATAGAGGGTTCACCTGCAACACAAGTTGAAGATGAAGACTTTGGTACCCAGAAATGTTTGGGTCCTTGACGATTAGTTTTAGGAACCCACTTAAACATTCTCATGTCAACATGCTTTCTCATTTGACAGTAATGAGATGTGTGTCCAAGTAAACTACAATAGTGGCACATCATGGGTGTCACAGATCTAGAGAAAAGTGGGTGAGTGTTGTGTGTATGAGGAGGAGTTCTAGTGTGAGTGTGGCGATGATGATAGTAGAAAGCATGATGTGATGTGTTTTTCTTTTCAAAGGGTCCTTTGTGTGTTTGCATATGTTTGGGATAGGACCTGTATGTTGTGCTCTTGTGAGTGGGATTCTTGTGGCTAGTGTTGTGATGTGTGTTGGTGTGTCTTTGGTTGTGGCATTGAGTGGCTATGTGAGCCAAGTCTCTATCAACTTGTTTCTTACTATTTGTAAGAAGTTCATTGTATTTGATAGAGGTTGCATATTCTTTTTGGTTTGCGGCAAGTGTTTTGTGCATAGCAAGTTCATATCCTTCCTTGAAGGATTGATATTTAACGTCCTTTTTCTTGATGACGTCTTGGGCGTCTTAGAGTTTTAGTCGAAGAGACTCAAATTCATCTCTATCAGAAGCAGGGGACTTCCCTTTTATATCAAGGATGATATTTGAGAGCCTTTCTATTTCTTCCTTGGGTGTGTCAATCTCTTTGAGAGATTTTCTGTGCTTACTTCTTATAACCTTGTGTTCATCGTGTAGTTCAAAAATAGCATTTTCTAATTCGGTGTAAGAGAGAACATTCATAAAAAACTCATCGAGTACCCGATTTGATTCCATTTCCATGAGACAAATATTTGCATTGTGTTTGCACTCTTTTTTGTTGTCCGAGTCACTAGCTTCACTTTCGCACCATATGCTAGTATTGGCATATTTTCTTGAGGATGAGCTTCCTCTGCTTGTCCTCTCGTATTTGTCGAATTCTCTTCTTCCCATTGGATAATCTCTTTTGATGTGTCCGATCTTTCTGCAGTTGTAGCAAGAGGGTTCTTCATCCGTGTCCTTCCTTGATCGATTTGCTTTGTTGAATTTGAAAAACTTTCAGAAATGCTTGGCAGTGAGAGCAATTTCTTCGTTATCTGAATCGTCGTCATCGGAGTCATCTTTTGAGGAGAACTTAATGGCTTTGAGAGCGAGAGATTTTTCTTTTTTCCTTCGTCTTCTCTATCTTCTTTTCTTATATGGAGGCTTCCTCTTGATCCTTCATGTCCAGCTCGTGGGTCATCAGCTTCCCCATGAGTGTCTCGAGATTCATTATTGTTAGGCCATTCCCTTCGATGATGGCGGTAGCTTTGGGATTCCATCCCTTGGTTAATCCTCTGAGAATCTTTTAAATCTTTTCGTGAGTGGGGTAAATCTTACCAAGAGAAGAGAGAGGGTTAATGATATCAAAGAATCGAGTAAACATAGTAGTGATAGACTCATGTTTTATTTTAAAAGATGCATACTCTTGTGTGAGTCTACTAATCTTTGATTCCTTTACTTGTGATGTTCCCTCGTGTGTGACTTCCAAAAGTTTTCATATTTCGTTGAAAGTTTTGCAAGTAGAGATTATATTGAATTCATTACTATCAATAGCACAATAGAGTGTGTTCATAGCCTTTACATCTCAACTTGTGTCCTTATTATCATTCTCGGAAAGTTTATCTCTAAGAGTTTCTGAAACTACTTCCTCAATAACTATGGAAGATTTAGGAATGACATTTACAACACAATCCCATAGATCGAAGTCTAGAGATTTCAAGTAAATGCCCATCCTAATTTTTCAATAGTTATAGTTAGTTCCATCAAATAGAGGAGGTCTATTTGTGGGGTGTCCCACTAGGGTTAGTGGCCATGGATCACTCTAAAAATGTAAATCCAAATCAAGAAACAAGGCTCTGATACAAATTGTAGAACCATAGAAGGGGGTGAATAGGGTAATAAAATAATTACCAACAATAAATAGTAATTTAGATAATAAATGAAAGAGAGAATCAAACACTCGATGTATCCTTGTATCCTCCCAAGGGGCAATCCAGCCCCGGAACTCTCTCCGACTTTAATCCACTATATAAGTAAATAGTTACGTACGAGTTTGGATCCGAAGAACTCGTCAACTTCTAATACGAGTTTGGATCCGAATACCTCGTCAAATTCTTACACACGAGTTTTCTTTCGAAGGCTCGTCAACTTCTTACACACGAGTTTTTCTCCGAAGGCTCGTCAACTTCAACTTGAGAGAAAGAAATGTTTTGATCTTCTAGAACACTTTGAAGATGGAATATTACAACTCTTTAGTACTCTAGTACTTTTGGTTGGATAACAAATTAAAGCTTTTATAGAGTAGTAATGGTGGAGCTCTTGGTGGTTGAGAAATTTAAAGCTCAAGTGGATGACTTCAAAGAGAAGACTCAACCACTTTAAATAGAACAACTAAGAGAGCTAGTCATTTAATGCTCTAAACATTCAGCGATCGGTATACCGTCGGTACCAATCAAAATTCCGTCGGTATACCGTTCTGCAATAGTAATGGTAATAAATCTAGCCGTTGGAGCATTTAATGTTATGGATCTGACCATTCAAAAATTCAAAGTATTTGTAAAATGGTATATCATCGGTATGAAACGGTATTCCGACATTATGTCGTATTTGTAGACAGAAACTTTTGTGTGGACGAAATTCGGTGTACCGTCGGTACGAACCGGTGTACTGTCGGTGCTCCAATTTTATGGACAGAACCTTTTCTGCACACAAAATTCGGTATGCCGTCGGTATGAATCGGTGTACCGTCGGTATTCCGAGTTGGTAGACAGAACATTTTCTGTGCACAAACTTCGGTACATCGTCGGTACGAACCGATGTGCCATCGGTATTTCGAATTTGTAGACAGAACCTTTTCTGTGCACAAATTCGGTGTACCGTCGGTACGAACTGGTGTACCGTCGATATTCCGTTGCTGTAAGGAAAAAAAATTTGGAAAACATTTTATATAGGCTTTTGGTTTGTCATCCACCTGAAGTGTTTCACAGTTGTCCTAGACCATGTACAGACTCTAGGAACTTGGATCTTTGAGTGTGAGCATTGAGTATGCTGATAGCTTCTATTCAGTCATTCTTTTACCAGTCCGTAAGTCTTTCGAGAGGCTTATTGTAATGACTTTATTTTCACCGATCTTTTGTAGTAGCCTTTGAGAGACTTTAGCGGTATATCTGATTCTGAAAAAGATAAAGAGACTAAAACACGAAGATGAGTTAATGTTATCAAAATTAATGTGCCAACAAAATCATCTTGTCCAGTCTCGGGTCCAACCTCGGGCATCCGTGTCCGTGTCTGCATTCATCTCCTTCTTCCAGTTCTTCACAACCACACCAATAAAACAACACCCTGGCGTCGAGCACACCACCGACATCATCACCACCATTATGATACCCCTCACTGGCAAGACACAACAACGATAACCACCGTCCAGAATCGCTACCTATCTCCACCATGGCAAATCATCACCAGCAAATTACCTCCGGCAAGGACCGCTTACACCACAACCACACGGCCATTTTCTTCACCACCACCAAAACCAACACTGATTTACCTAGCCCCGCCGACGACCAGAGCATGTAGCTCCGCCCGCCCTGGTGTCAAACCAGAGCGTCGACCAAGATCTCTCCGCCGTTCGCACTTTCGCCAGCGAACAGCCGCCTCTCACCAACAGATCTCGACCCCAACGGCTACAGTAGGCGCCATCACAGGTGCTGTTGGTTGTCGCTACCCTGCCGAGCGCGATGCTCGACTGTGGACCATCTCCTTCGCCGGATCCGCCACATCCTCGCCTATCTCCTTCTGACTCTGACTTCCTCCGGCGCTACGTAGATTCCAGGTGAGGATTCTCCTCCTCTTCTTCTTCTCCTTCCTCTTCAATTTGTGAATGTTTACTTCTCTCCTGGAAAGAGAAGTTTGAGGGGGGGTTATGTTGTGGTTTGGGCCGAGTCACCGAACACATGGGGTTGAATATTAAGTTGGAAATTTAACTTAGTTGGTATAAAGTTTTGTTCATTAGGTTTAAATTATTTTGTATTGGGATCTTAAAAATTATTATATAATGGGCTTTGGATTGAGGAATTAAATCAATATTTTGGGAAAGTATATGCATATGTATTATTTTCAAAATTAGTGTAGGCTCTAAGGGTATTTCCAAGGATTTACATGTATGGATAAAATAATTATGTTAATTAATTTAGACTTTATACTTGGGCACAAGCCCATTCAAAAAGAAAAATATTTTGGTTTACATAAACTATTTTTGGGCTTTAGGCCTAGGTAGAACAAATCTATGTTTATATATAAAAGTTATACAGTTGTAGGCTTTATGAGTTGGGCTCAACTAATTTTGGGTTGGATTCATTGAGCCTATGGGCTAACTAGTTTAATTGTTTAGTCTATTTAGTTTATTAAGTTTCCACTAATTGCTTAATTATTTTGACAAATTAGTGCATTGTTAACATTTAAACAAGTGACTAGTTAGTTATTATTTATACAATTATTAGTATTATTATTACTATATAGTTTTTGAATTAAAAACTATATCTTGACAAAATTGTGATTTATATATCTTTATCTAATAAAAATATTTTGATAATTTATTTTCCAGATATAATATTGGGCTTTTACGTAAATTATTGGACTTGAGAGTACTAGATATCTTTGGGCCTTATATATATATATATATATATATATATATATATATATATATATATATATATATATATAAGTATATATATATATATATATATATATATATATATATATATATATATATATATATATATATATATATAATTTCTAACTATTCTCAAAATAAAGCATTTGGCTTAGAAGCTAAAATATGATTATACGATATTAAGGGTTTATGTTAATGATTTGGGCTCTATATATAAAATATTCTACAAGTTTTATATATACAAATAATATTTTCTAAAACATGCTTGTTTTGGTATAAATATACATAGAAAGCTTTTAAAATGGTTTATAAATAATTTCTAGATAAATATGTACTTCCTAGATTATAAAGAATTAATTTTCCTAAATCATTTTTCTCGCTTAGACTGAGTTGTCCCCAATCACGACTAATCGAATGTTCATATTTTTTTGCCATTGCGGACTTCTTCACACCGACCCTAGTCAGTCAGACTATTCTGGACGCAAGGGTATTATCGGTTTCACCAGCTAAGGACCCCAAGCGAGTAAATTTTTTGATAGTTTTCATATTTGATAACTTCTATGATTTGTGTATTTAATATTGTCTTACATTGATCTTATGTTGATTCTCGACACGATGGTTACACGATGAGGTAGTTATGGATTCTTTACATGTTGTTTTTTGTTACTGATATATTACCGTGTTCATGACCTATTTGAATCCAAAAGTACTAGTCGAACTGGGAAATACTCTAGTAGACATGTAAATATTCCCATAAATATCTTATTGGTCTAAACGTGCCTGATAGCAGTCTCACACTCCACGTGTGGGGTGCCGGATTTATTCCTTAGCCATTTACATGTCGAAAGTGATATTTTAACTCACTAGTTAGATGCAGTCTTGCTATATATTATTGTTTTTGTTTCAGTCGTTTATTATTGTTACTTCTTTGTCTTTATTACCATGCTCTTCTGCTTTTACTCACATATTTTACACCATGATTCTCTGTTTATCCATGCATCATGTATTTCAGTATTATTTACTATTTTATAGATTTTGTCAATTATTGGAACTGATGTTAGAATGTACTCGTTCCATTCCTGACTGGAAACTAATTTTTTAGGTTAGTCGCGAATACTCTTAGCATTGGGGAGATATGGGTGTACTTGAAGGCCAAAACCTAAAGATAGTTTAAATTTATTGTATTAGAATTTTGTGAGACATCGTATTCGATTAAATGTAAAATTGAATATTGTAAATATATTTAGTTTTGTGAATAAACAAATAAAGTTATAGTTTATGAGCACTTTGTATATTGTGGGCTAGACAACGTTCTACCGCCGATACCGCAGCGTAGGCTGGACTTGCGAATGCACTCACATCCTGAAAAGCAGGTACAGGTCGTGACACGTTGCCTTTGGATATGAGATCAGTTTAGGCCACATACTACTTACGTATTAGGATACCCAACATGACGACGTCCATGACCGCGATACGAGGTACTAGAGTACTTTGTATTGCGTAGTTGGCCCATGTCCGCCTCTGCATTCCAGTATTACGGCTATGGGGTATGTCACATCAGCAGCCTTGATCGAAAGATTTAAAATGGGGCGCGCAAGTTGGGTTAGACCTAGCGAGTCTGGACGAATCTGTGAGACTCGTCTCACAGTATCAGTATTTATATACAGATACGTATTTTGTATTGTATTTCGTATTTTTTTGGTTTTCGGAATGCTTTAAAATTTTGCCAAGTTGTAGATTTTCTCCTTAACCGGCATACCGCCAGTATACCGATGTATACCTACGGTATACCGCCCGGACAGATTTTCTATATTTTAGATATTTTTGATTTCAGATATTTTTGTGAATAGTGTTTTGGATATTTTGATGAATAGTATTTAGATATTTTTGTAAATAGTGTAGATGCACCCTATTATCCAATGGATACTTGGTTTTCTTTGGATGGCAAAGATCGATTTATATTGTGGCATGGATCAACATCCAACGATCACGATTAATTCATCTCTTCTATATATATACCCTCTCACTTTCTCTCTCCTCTCTCTTTTCATTCTTTTTCCATTCCTCTTCTCTCATTCCTCTTCCTCAAGCCTAGGAAAGTTTGGCCTTGAGGCCTAGACTGTGGTTTCGGAACCCCTCTTGGTGGTGGAGTGGAAGATTAGGCTTGGTTGGTAAAACCTAGGCAAGTACATCTTGCTCAAAAGTGATATGACCATGTTGTATTTTTTTGATTTCTATAGAAACTAAAGTTTTACTGTTCTATAATATGCTTCTCTAAATTGTTAACATCTTTAGTACATAGCATTTTTTGTTTTGATCGGTGATATTGCGTAGATCTAAGTTTCTAGATAGAATTTTTGAGCATTTTGAGGTATACATCTTTATTTTTCATAATTAGTAAAAAAAATAATGATTCCATGTTGTAGGAAATTCAATTCTATGCAATTTTGACTTTTGAAAATTCGAATTTCGATTTAAAACGAAGTTTTTATGGCTAAAACAAGTTTTAGAGTTTTCAAAAATCAACTTTCTGTGACGGTTCGGATAATCCGTCGGTAATCCGTGGAAATCCGTCGGATCATCTGAATTTGCTCACAAAACTTGCTGTTACAACTCGAAAAATCCGTCGGTAATCTACAGTAATCCGCCGGATGATCCGGTTAGGCTGTTTTTGCCCCTTTTTCCCGTTTCAGCCCGTTTTTGTCTGTTTTTTTATATTTTCTTCGACTGTAATGAACTCTTAACATGATTAGATGACCTTGTATAGTTAGAGAATGATTGTACACCCTATATATACTTGACACTAATATATGTACATAAATTATTTTATGTCATGTACTTATCTCTTATTGATTTTCCTACATACCATGGTATAGTTCCTATTTGAGTTTCTGACATGTCATGATATGTTTCATTATTGATTTCCCCTACATGTCATGATATGTATTTTCATGCCTTTCCAGATTTTATTGTCAAGTACATTTATTGTCTAGCCGCATATTGATTGATAGTAGCTTGTCATAGCGTACTCATGATTACCGTACATGTCTAGATTAATTTAGTGGCTCGTAGTAGAACACTCCTGCACTGATTTCCTAATTGACTTCTAGATTGAGATTGAATGCATGTTCTTTATTGACACCGTGGATATAGCTTGTTAAATGTTTAATCTATTATATCTTGGCACTGGACAATCGAGTGTGGGTATTGTTCCGTGTATCACGTGAAGTTGGTACGGGGATGTTCGCAAGTGATAACTTGTGAATTACTCGTACATAACACACGTTCCTAGGAAATTCTTGAGTGTCCACGACTTGAGAATTTGACATGAATAGGTAAATGACTAGTAAATTCAAGTAGATCATTATAGGAGAAAATTCGCACTACCAACTCCGAGCTCCAAGGGCCCTATGAGGCATGGCTCAACCCTGCTAGGAAAGGGCTCCATGACCTACCAAATTTGTGCGTATTGATACACGATCGAGTCACAAGTCGTGTCGGGTTGCGGCACAGTCAGTTATATATTTTCTTTTACAAGTATATGATATAGTTGTTCATGTTATAAGTTCAAGACACTTTCATCTGCCAGCAGTCTTGTTGGGCAATAGATGTATACTCGTACCCCTGGACATCCGGGTATCTGCAGTCAGGTCTTGCATAGTAGTAATTAGGATTGTGATAACCCTAGCTAGTTAATGATAGCAAGCCATAGCAATGATTGGCCGTGCACTTTTGGTTGTGTGTTATTTAATATGCTCTTTATGTTAGTGAGTGGCCAGAGGCTAAGTTCTGCCTGGGAAAAGATCTGCAACCCTGGTCCTTGTTTGGTTTAAGGGTTGTGGTTCCGATTTCGAGTAGTTCCTAGTTCCCTTGTCGCTCATCGGCTTATTCTGTTCCATAGCTATATTGTTCATTATTTCCATTCAGTCATTCATATTCTCGAGATGCGTGCATTGGTACCGCACTAGTCTCGAATCATATTTATTTATTTCTGTCATTACGTTGTTGTGTTGTTGTTAGGCTTTGTCGTTTACCTCGAGCTTTTCTTGTGGTACTTGCTATTTGGGGTCTGACCCCACTGGTTTTGCATAGCCATGTTCCATAGTTGATCACAAGGATCTACCGTCTTCTTCTCCGAATGGTTCGCACTCAGAGGACCGACACAGATTAGCGAGTGGGTTACCTTTATTTCCCACTTTATCTTGTACTTTCATTTTGTGATGTATTAGCCAAGGACATATGTTAGTCCTTGTTTCTGGGTTTTGTTACCTCCGTCTTTGTACGACGTGGATGTATATTCTGGACAACTGCTAGTTGTACATTTACGTACCTTTTGTATAGTCAGTTGATATATCTTTTTATTATGTCAGCTCTCATGATTATGCATGCATTTGTGTTTGGGACGTCTTACCCATCGCATATGTGATTTACTCTTTATTGCTTCTTGTGTTGATTGGATTGAGATAGGATTTGTTCGACCATAGGAGTCGTCAGCGACATGCTGGAGTCCTTCCACTTGTCTTCTATACAGCCGTGATCATATTTTAGGGTACTGGCGTACTCTGATATACGTAGCTGGCTTTGTCTCGCCCCCGCTCTCCATTATATTGGTTCTGGGGCGTAACACGATCTGCTGGGTATTTTAGAAAAAAGAAGGTTTGACTAATTAGAACATAGTTTTTAATTGGTTTACAATTTATAAAAATTGGTTTTAACCCCTAGAAAAATACAAAACCTTGGAAAGTCGCTAAAATTTCTATAAATTATTAGGAACTATTATGAACATAATTGTCAAGTTATATGGTATTCTAATGTACGGTTTTCAAATGATAATTCCTATAGTTAGCTAACAATTCATTTTCTTAATATTTTTCGATTTTTAGTTACTAGAAGATTCCTAAAAGTATGCAATAATAAATGTAGAAAATTATATGGAGTCATTTAATGTTGTTCTATGGCTAAATATAGTGTTTCCAAACCCTATATTGCTTTGTTAATAGTTATATTGGCTTGCGAATGTCGTCCCAATATTCCCGATCAATACACGAGCGGGTAGTTGTCCGTACTACCTTTCCAAAATAGGTTATCATACATATCCTCGACATAATTCAACGATATGAAATGATATCAAACAGATGGATAATCAAAGTGAAGATATAAAAGAGCATGACATAAGAACGTACGAAAGATCTATAAACCTAATGTGGACGCATGCTAACACCTAGAATCAATTAATTGCAAGCTCGTGACAATACGTCTAATGCCTACATACCAACCGTGATATAGCACCTACGTAGACCACCATGATTATGTGTTACGACCCACTCCTAAATAATTGCATTCATGAATACGGCTAGTTTATACATACTAGAAAACTTCTACTAAGAGTATCAATCCATCAATTAATTCTCACAAGTCAGTATGTAAAACTATACTCATCAATAAAACATATATATATGAATAAACAAGGACATGAAGTAATTGAGATAACATAAATAATTCTAAAATGAATCCAATGACACCATCTATAACCACCAAAAGATAAGAATATCAAATGAAGTAAGAGGTCCAGTAATCGGGAACAAACCCACTTTTAATAAAGACTAGATGAAAGAAAAAAATGAAAACCATGTCAAGAGAAAAACATATATTTCTAGTAACTAAGAGTATTTAATCACATGAGTTGACCCATCTTAGCGCTAACATCTCCCTCATATGGTCTTTAATGCTCGAAAAATATTGTTCCTCATCTAAAACTTTATGATTTGTCCAATCAAAACGTAGTAACTATAAATACCAACAAAAATAATACAAGTAAAACTATAAGTGCATGTAACAATGAACAATATAAACAAAATTATATATAACATTGTCTTGATAGTTCAAGTGGCTAGAGTGAAGACATAAAATCCAAGTGGACAGTGTTCAAATTCCAGTTGGAGCATACATAAACTATCTCTTCCAAATATATATATATATATATATATATATATATATATATATATATATATATATATATATATATATATATATATATATATAACATGAAACAAGAGTATCTATGACGAAAATGAAAGATAAACTAAGTGTTCATATCATGTGTTTTAGTGAACAATTTTCAACATGTGGACGGGTTAGGATAACCATTGGCAATACATGAATGATTACCAATGTTTAACGAGTAAAAAAGACGAGTTTGTAACAAGTAGGGTAAAAGACAACACATAAACGCAAGGCGATAATGGATCGTTGTCCATATTCCAAAGATTGTTCCCTCCATCCCATCACTCTCAATACTAGATCCAAAAATATACTAGAACATATCGATCATATGAATCTAACAATTCTCCCTCAGACGTGTATAATCATCAAAGAAATCTCAAATCGAACAGTGAAGACTGGAAAAATATAATAATCCCAACTAGACATGAATCCCAACTTAGATAAGAAGTTCCTTGCATATATAAGATAAACTAAATTACATTTGTTACTTAATGTACTTGCTTCTTGACCCTGACCAAACATATATGAATCTAAGATAAAGGTCTATCACAAACTATCCACGTCTACAACCATACAATCCCCATGAGATCATATTCTGCAAACAAAATAACAAATTTAGAAATTCTTTTTCAACTAAGTAGATTTGAAAAATTAGGGTTTTTGTCAACTAAGTAAGCTAGTATCAATTTTAGGAGTACTTGTTTACCAAGTAATATATGTGTTTTGTTACGAGAGAAGATGTGGGCATGCAAATGAGACCATGTAGACACCAAAAATATAATCATCGAGAAACTGAAATCCAAATAGCCAAGATTAAAGACCTAAACATTACGATTCCGTGATTCCGTGACTATTCACAAAGACAACTAGCGAATTGCAAGCCTTAATAATTCTAATAATTAAATGGCTGAAAATCTAAAACCTAATGATTAGGTAAGTTTTCTCCATAAAGTTCACCAAGCATAATAAATAAAAACATCTCAAAATCGAATTAAAACTAAGCTACTAAGTTACTATAAAAACATCAATCATCTTGAAAGTTGAAGTTTATCAAAGTTATGTTTACCGTATCCAAAAGTAATTTCAATATGTGAGCTTGACCAGTTAGAAAATAAGACTATACTAAAAGAAAACTAGAATATTTTTCATTGAGTGCTTTAAGACTTCGAGTGTGTATATATATATATATATATATATATATATATATATAGAGAGAGAGAGAGAGAGAGAGAGAGAGAGAGAGTCTCCCACTTTCATTCCTTCGTAATATAGGATTAAACAAAGATTGTAATAGACCCACACGCTAAAACACGCCCACTAATTCTAACAATGTATAATAATTATCTAGGCATCACGCTAATAGGAGCAAACACAGTACCAAATCGTAGGGTAAGTTACGTGTTTCATTCTGACAATCAGAAGTGTTAGCCAATCCTCCTGCCACTAATTGGCCAGGGGTGAGCATTCATTTTTTTCGGTTCAACCGAACTGAATAACCGAAAAATCGAATTGGACCGAAACTGAATAAACAAAACCGAAACCGAACCGAATTGGTCAATAACCGAACCGAATTAAATCGGTTCGATTTTCGATTTATTCGATTTTTGGATTTATTTGTACTTTTTTTAATATATATAGTAACTAAATATACCTAAATATATTTAGTATATACATATAGTAGATACCCATATATATATATATATATATATATATATATATATATATATATATATATATATAAAATAAATTTTCTTTTTCGGTTTTGGACCGAAGCCGAAACCCAAAACCGAATAAGAAAATTTAGTATTTTCAAAACCGAAACCAAAGCAAACTTTTTTAAAACCGAATCTCTTATTCGGTTCGGTCTTTCGGTCCAAAACCGAATAATGCTCACCCCTAGTATTGGCCAATAAGTCCTCTATATATAGAGTGAGATTACACTGACAAGTACACCCAAACTACTAATAGAGCGTCTTAAATCTACATCTTTCCCTGTAGCCTACAAGTCAAATAAGTGGGAAAGCCTAATTAGCAAAATTATCTTCTGTCCCTTGATTCTGCAGTGTACCACACGGATGTCAAGTGTGCAGCAGAAGAATCTGACACAAGAACTTCCAATAAAATGTGAACCGAAGCAGTAACTAGAGATATAGTGGTTTCTTCTTCTTCACCATCCCATATACATACAAAGAAACCACCCAAAAAATTAACAGTAAAATTAAACCTTTATGTGAAAGAACTGTGAGTGGTAAATAGACTAGAAGCTCCAAATATGCACCAAGGCACAACATTGAAATGTGCAACTGTGGGAAGAAGCCTCAACAAATTTATTCTCATTCGGGTAACCTCAGCCAGTAGTGTCCTTGCGAAGTTATCAGTCGGCCGACATCAAACTAATGCCACTTCACAAAAGCCCAATGCAGGTAAGAGGCCTCCTACAACTCCAGGAAGGGAAAGAGACCATCCACATAAGTTCTAATTGATTAACGAGTCTGGAAGAGCAAGGAGGAAGGTTAGAAAGTGTTGATGCGGACAATAAATACTGTGATAACATCATAACAGAGTATACATCTAATTTAGTCAAATTAATAATATGGACCACGAGAGGAAAACTAGTGAAGAAATCCTCAAAGTATAATCCAATGAGAAATTATGTTTGTTAATGACAAGCTAACTTCAAATATACTGACAAATGTTAAGATTTGTGCTATATATTCTGTGTATCCGTTCCCTAATCATCATCATCCTCATCCATGCCAAATGGGGTTGGTCAATCCTTCCTAATCACAGGAATAACACTCCCCCTTCACAAAAGGTTTGGAGGTAAAGACGTTCTAGAGAACACCATTGATGTTTGATCTTAAGAAGAATTTACTGTTTAAGAAACTACCAAAATCTTAACTTCTACAACTATTGCCACTGACAAATGGTATCTTTATAAATATCTAGAATAGGTTACTATTGAAGGCGATGAGACGTGACTAATAGAGAAAAAAAATATCCTAAAGGTCACCAAAAGATGATCAACTCAGGATGTGACAACTGACGATTAAGTATAAACCTACTGGCATATATACAAAGAAAAATCAAATTTCCGGAGAGTCGAATACTATTGATGATACATATGATGGCTCTAACCTGAGATGTAATAATATACTTGAGTCACTAGAAAGTTCAAATTATATATAGGGAATTTATCTATAGCTGCATTTCTCAAGTCCGTAATTCACGCACCAGTAGGTAGTGTCAAGTATCCAACAATTCTGAACAATGGTTTGCATCACCTGGTACTGGATTGATATAATGACTGTACAAATCCTAGATAGTGTATTATTGAACAATGGCATTTTTAAGCTCAAAAATGCATACATATACGACACATGCACAATAGATAACAGATAAACAATGAAGAAAATCAAAGAAAAGATCACATACATTCAAATTACTCATCATGTCTACATTGTCTAGAACAATTACTGGTAAAGTAGCAAATCTACACACCAGGTCATTTCATCAATAACAATCAACATCATGGATTGCATGAGCCATCCCAATGATGTCTGATGCAATTATAAATCATTGTAATTTGCATACCTTGAAACAAATAGCCATTGATAATGTTTCAGATAGGATAAATCGTTTGGTTTAAAGATTACCTAATCAGTCATGCAGCATAAATATGCAGATCATACATAGATCATCCGTTCTTCACAAAAGGCTAGCATTCAAAATTCCAACAGGCCTTTCTCTGCTAAAAGCTTCATCCTCGAAATGTTCATTTGTGGAGTTCTCTTGACAAAGCATTTTGTTTTCCTGCAACACATTCAACCCAAGAGCCTCCCAACCCATCGGATTGCCTTGACCTCTATCACCAGCTGATGGATCAACAATAAGTGGCTGGAAAGTCTCCATATTAGATCTCAAATCATTATACTTAGATTCATTTTTTATCCCTGCTTGGAAGGACGATGAATCGGCATTAAGATCAGGGTTAAAGTCATATCTGGCTGAACCACCGACAGTTGGGTCTGCAGTTGCATGATAGCTCATATCATTTGCTGCACCTGTGTCAGATTGATCTGTAGCATCTTTCCTTTGTCTTTTCCATTTCTTTGTGGACGAGGTGCCATCATCCTCAAAATCTTCCTCCTCCCGATCTCTGTGCAGATATACCCACAACTTTCTATCTGAATCAAACTGTACACAAGGATCACGCTCATAATGCAATCGGTCTAAAGCCCCACTGACAACTTGATTAACCTGTGCATCAGTGACATCTTCAACAATGTACTGAGAGTCCCTGATCAATGTACAAACGTCTGCCCTGGTTCCAATACTTCCAGGCAACCTGGAAGCTGCATCCCTTACAAGACAAAGAATAGTGACATGTGGCGGACGATCAGGTTTGAGCATGAAATGGTCTCGTGCCTTTGACGTTGGCTTCCCACCACCTCTTCTAAGTGGAGCAACAATAGATTTCTTCCCATCAGCAGCTGTATAAGAAAAGGCCCTGTCAGGAATTAAGTATCTCAAAAGCTCTTCCTTACGGAAATATGCCCGTACTTCTTCCGAGCTTGGACTGATAGTGCTTAGACTCTTCTGGGCTCTTAGGTCCCTGAATCTTTCCTTTTCATCCAACTCTGGAAGCATTCCTATAGGTGGTGCTGGAAGACTTCCTATTTGCCGAAGGGTCTCCTGACCACTCTGTAGCCAATTAGCAAATGCATCGACCAACTTCACCAGCATCTTGTGAGGGATACCCCATGCCTCTGAAGATGTTTCCTCTTCCACTGTACCATTGTCAGATGAGCTGGAAGAAACTAGACCAACCCAACACCAACTTTTATTAGATTTCTCATATGATACAAGTACCTTCCAACCCTTTGCTCCTAAAGGAGCAGTTTTGGATGAAAATATCTTCAACACTCCTCTGACCAAATCCTGAAGTGGTTCCTGTGTCTCAAGAATACAAGGATCTCCTGGATTTGTTCTGACTCGATCAACAATTTCTTGAACTGTGAGAGAGGGCAAATTATTTTGTCCCACTTCCTGGGAAGCGATCATATCCATGTTTAGAAGCTGTGTGCCATTGACTGCCGGAAGCATTTCGTCCTCGCTTTTCTGTTTCAGTCTAACATCACCCTTCTCGAGATTGCCAATTCCTGCAGCATCTTCCATTCGAGGAGTAATCATCGCCTTCCGTACAGCTGAAAATAGATGTATAATTGAGAACGAAAAACCAGTGTGTTTGGTAGGAGTGATCAGCGTGAATGGCTTCTTCTGTGGTTTTGTCTCCGGCTCAACATCTGCTGTTCCTTTTTCCGGTATGATTGTATCAGGGGTTGCCACTAATGAAGGACTGGATGCAGCATCTGCTTTCCTTTTCCCTTTCTTCTTTATAAAATTGGGCTCATCATTATGCTGCATTGGACTATATTGAAGGTAAACAGCATCCACCATTTCATCCTGATTGATAGCATCAGCCTTCCCTTTCAGCTTCTTCGTCCCAGAATTGCACATTAACAGTGGCATATTGGATCGTTCAATGTGATCAGAATCAGTGACATGGTATCTATTACCTGCCCTGTTTAACTGCGCCGGACTATCAAGAAATTGAGAGCATCCATTCAAATACTCCTCATTTTCATTCATCTTGCCACTGCCATAATCACCCAGCATATTAGGGAAATGGTCCAGGTTAACTGCTCCTTTCCACTTCTTATCTGACGCATTAGTCTTCATTGGTGGTGGTTGTACCTTTTCACTAGGGTGTGACACTGGGCTCTTCTTCACGAATACAATGTCCTGTAAGTAATTTGGATCAGTCGTCTTACTTCTTTTTTCTTTAACAGATTGAGGCTTGAATTCAGGTGTGAGAATGCTGGAATGCACTAGTTTATCAACTTTTGCAAGTTTGCTGCTCTTTTTAACATCAAATGCTGGTTTAATTAGTCCTGGATGCTGGCCATCCATAGCACCACTAGGATAGCCAACCTTAGAAAAACAATAGGCATCTCCATCCTTCTGAACCTGTTCTGACGAATCAGACTCTGTTTCCTCACTCTGAGCAGTATTGCCCCTTGGGAATCCCATGCCAAGTCTCCCTTCATGAGAATATTTGCTTTTGATTTTTGCCTGACTCACTTTGGCTCTATTACCAGAATACAAGTATGGATCACCCACCAATGCTGGAAGAGCTTTGTAAGACCTCCCTTTTGGGTCGAAGTCAGTTTTACTCAAACCAGTCCTGAAATCATCCTCACCTTTCAATTTCTTGCCTCTTGCGTTAAACTCCTCTGACTTAATAGGTTGGCTGCCAACAGACCACTGATGCTGCGATCGGTCTTTAGGAGGATACATCCAATCTTTCCCAGAATACCTAGCCTTACTCATAGTTTCAAGTGAGTGAGGGTTAAAAGACGCAACAGTTACCCCTTGATCAACAGTCCTACCCCTCCTGTCATAAGGTAGCATTCCAACATGGCTTTCTTTCTTCCGTGGTTTCAGCAACTTGGCCCGAGTGCCCATTTCATACCTGAATTCCTCCATCTCCTCATCCTCATCTTCATCGTTACCAACAGCAGCACCATAACCATCAGAAGTTCTCATCGGATGCCGAGGAAAACCTAGGAGGCCTTTGGAACCTTTATTCTTCTTCCCGACAGCAGGTTTTGCAAATAAATAGTCCTTTTTTCCTGAAACCTTTGGTGGTGTAACCCTAAGAGTCCCTTTCGCATCATCTTTGACAAATCTCATCGTCTTATGGTCCATCCGAATCCACAACTCTTCAGCCGAATTCCCACTCTCCGAATCAGTTTCTGACCCGCCGCCACCTGCCTCCCTCTCGTACGCCAAACTCCTCCGGCTCCTCAAGATGTTCAAAAGCCGCAACCTTTCTTCAATCCCATACCCAGAGCAATCCCGCCAAGCATCCCGAATCCTTCCGAGATTCCCGACCATCGAATTGTGATAATCCCTCAACAGGTGATAGTACGTGTGCTTCTTAAAACAGTTGAGTCCTCTACTGTAAAGCACAATCCTCGGATCCAACGCCCCACCCTTCAACTTAGTAAGCAGATCGGCTAGAGGGCTTCCGAAATGGAAATTCTTCCCAGAAAACAGTTCCTTCAGGGTTTGGGTGAAGGTTTCTTGGTCCATGTCGGGCAAGAATTCGCTCAGAGCGAACCTCTCCTCTTCGGAGAGGTAATTATTCCAGGTTTCCAGATTGAGGATCGGTGACAAATCCTGGAGAACGTTGAGTTCGAGGGGGAGGGAGACGGTGTGGTTACCGACCTGGTAGAGCTCGGTGCCGGGCTCGCCGAGTTCGGAGAGGTCGAGGGAGTCAGATCCCATACCGGAGTTGGCGTCCTCGGAGACGGAGTCGTCGGAGTTGTCGGAGGAGGCAGAGAGGTTGTCGGAGGAGTCGTCTACGGAGACGCTCTCGGGGCTGTCGAGCGACGATTCGTCGCCCCCGTCGGCTCGCGACAGCCTGAGGTTGCTGCTGTTCTTCACGATCGCCATGGTTCTCTCGATCTCGAAACCCTAACCCTAACCTAATCCTAACAAAGAGGACAGGAGCGATCAGGAAAGGAAACTTTAACCCTAAATTTGGCGAGGGAAGAGAAAGATAGCATACCTGTAGAATAGAGAGAGAATTGTTCTTCTTCTACGAAACCCTAACCCTAAATCTAGGAAAGAGTTCAAATAGGGGGTGGGAGAAGAAGAAGGAGATGACGTGGAGGGGTGAGGGCCTTCGGATGGGAAATAGGCGAAGATGGATAGAGAGATAAATGGAGACGAGGGGGAAAAGTGTAATATTTGTAAAAGATAGGGACGGGATTGGGGAAAATTTTAGGGAAGAATCGGTGAAGAGAGAGAGTCTATAGACTCTAGGGAGAGAAAGGAAGGCAGGTCCGTTCATTAGAGAGAGAGGGAGAGAGAGATGGCGACACATGACCGAAACGATTTGTGTTTCGATTAGGGAGTACAGTTTCGGGTCGGCTTTGTAGCGGGGGATGCTAAAAGATCTGGCCGTTGGCTTGGGAGACTTTGGTGATATAGGCCGTTGATTGTGGGGTCGATTGGTTGGGAGGGATTAAGCGGGAAATTCGTAACGGTTGAGAAGAAGGGGGGAGGGCTGAGTGGGAAGTGAAGTCGTAATTGGACACAGGCTTTTTATAAAGCCACTAGTACAAAATTTACTCGGATCTAGTTGATGATCGAGGCTAATTCAGCTTTGATGAACCTTTCTTCAGACAGCAAAAAACTTATTAGAGACCGTCCATCCTCTAAATTTAAACATTTTAACTTCTACTCTTTTTCTCTTCAAAATTATTTCCCTCCTCCACCTTCTCCAATTTAAAATCATAGCATCTTATGTCTCCATCTCCTTCAATTCTAAGCATCAATCAATTCTTGATATGATACTCAGGGGACGTTTGCTATACGGTATTTTTTTTATTCTCGAAAAATTTTAAGATAGAAATCTATTATCACGTTTGTTTGGCTTATAAAAAATTTATTCCCGGGAGTTATAAATACCCCGATAAATAGTTTACCCATAAAACATGAGAATTCTATCCCTTGAGAATAAGTGGTATTTTTTTTTTTTGCCCGGGCAAAAAAAAATTGTCTAAATTTTTTTCTTCTTTTTTGATCAATTTTGATTAGTTTTGAACATTTTTTCTTTTTTTATCGTTTTTATCGTTTTTTGTCATTTTTTTTTGTCGTTTTTACCAATTTTTTTCGTTTTAAGCGATTTTTTGTCGTTTTTACCCAATTTTTATCCTTTTTGTCGCTTTTTTGTCAATTTTTGTCGTTTTAAGCGATTTTTTGTCCTTTTTTTTTAGCTTTTTTTGTTGTTTTTTACCGATTTTTAGTCGTTTTTGTCGCTTTTTAGTCATTTTTACTGATTGTATGTCATTTTTTGTCATTTTTGTCGCTTTTACCGGTTTTTTGTCATTTTTGTCGCTTTTTGGTTTTTTTTTATCGTTTTAACCGATTTTTTTGTCATTTTTTTGTTGTTTTTATCGATTATTTTTTGTTTTTGTCACTTTTTGGTTATTTTTTGTCGTTTTAACTGATTTTTTGTTGTTTTTAACCGATTTGTTGTCGTTTTTAACCGATTTTTTGTCGTTTTTACCCTTTTTTATATTTGTTCATTTTTTTTCGTTATTATTATTTTTTATTTTTTTTCCAGGAATATTTATATTGTCACCAAACATGGGAATGTAATTTTTCAGGAAATTTAATTCCTTGGAATTTGATTCCCGAAAATATAGAATTTCCTGCTATATAGTATTCCGCATACCAAACGCCCCCTCAAAGCTTCATTTACTTCAAAATCCTAAACTTGTTCCATTCTCCAATTCCTCCATCTCTCATTTTATCTTTGTATTTTTAATCTCATTTTCATAGATCTTTTTCACAATCCTGGTTAATGCCCAAATATCATAATGTAGTAACATAAAATAGGTTAGGGTGAACTTTGGATGAATTTTTGAAGTTTTGAACCAATTTTATAAGGGTAAAGTGCATTTAAACCCTCCTTAGATGCACGAAAATGCAAATAAAGACTCGCTGATCCGAAAAACCCAACTAGATACGAAAATGCTCAAATCACCCCCTCCGCTAACTTTTCCGTTTACGGGTGTTAAAATGGGATTGTTTTGACCATTTTACCCCTGGGCTATCTAATATTAACTTGTTAAAAACGGTTAGTTCTAAAATTATTTTGTTAAAAACGGTTACGCAAAAATACTTGTTAAAAAGTGGATAAATATTAACAAAGGGAAAATGGTCTTTGCTAGTAAAATTATTTATTAAAATTATTTTAATTAGTATTAACTTGTTAAAAACGGTTAGTTTCGTCAAAAAAATGGATAAATATTATTTAAAATTATTTTGTCATAAATTATTTTTATTTAACAAATATATAAATATTTTTGGGAAAAATAAAACTGATAAATAAAAAAAAAATCAATTCTTAAAAAATAGAAATGATGAAAAACTGGAAAAAAAAAACCAAATAAAAAACAAAAAATACTATTAAAATATGGAAAAAATAAAAAATAGACAAAATATTCCAAAAAACCAAAAAATGAGGATAAATCTTAAACAATGAAAAAAGACAAAAACAAAAACTATACAAATTTGAAAATAAAAGTCACTCTTAAAAAACTAGAAAAGATTATTAAAAAGATGAAAAAAAAAATATGAAATAAGAACTAAAAAAATGGAAACAAAAAACAAAATATTAAAAAGATTATTAAACAAAAATCAATTCTCATGCTTGACGTCATTTTCGAAAATAAATGTTTATAATCTAAATAGTAGGTTTTCATCTTAAATTTTTTCTGGAAAAAAAATCTTTTAACAAATGTCCGGTTAGTCCTGAACTTGTATCGTAATTATTTATTAGTCATGATTATTATCGTAATTATTTATTTATTAATTCTAGAAAAGATTATTAAAAAGATGAAAAAAAAATGAAATAAAAAATAAAAAAATGGAAACAAAAAACAAAATATTAAAAAGATTATTAAACAAAAATCAATTCTCATGCTTGACGTCATTTTCGAAAATAAATGTTTATAATCTAAATAGTAGGTTTTCATCTTAAATTTTTTCTGGAAAAAAAAATCTTTTAACAAATGTCCGGTTAGTCCTGAACTTGTATCGTAATTATTTATTAGTCATGATTATTATCGTAATTATTTATTTATTAATTCTAGAAAAGATTATTAAAAAGATGAAAAAAAAAATGAAATAAGAAATAAAAAAATGGAAACAAAAAACAAAATATTAAAAAGATTATTAAACAAAAATCAATTCTCATGCTTGACGTCATTTTCGAAAATAAATGTTTATAATCTAAATAGTAGGTTTTCATCTTAAATTTTTTCTGGAAAAAAAAATCTTTTAACAAATGTCCGATTAGTCCTGAACTTGTATCGTAATTATTTATTAGTCATGACTATTATCGTAATTATTTATTTATTAATTCTAACTGAAATTGTAAATCTTGGTACAAATTTATTTTCATCACATGTATTACTTAAACAAATAACTTAAATATTACTAAACGTGTCAAAAATCCAAAAATAAATTGCAAAACATGTATATCGAAGCATGGTCCGGGTTCAGTGGCTGCCACCGCCTTTGTCGATTATCTACGAATAGGCTTCCATAATTTCTATTTGGACGTCTTGAAAAAAAAAAAAGGAATAAGTAAAAAAAGCTTCAAACATTAAATGAGAGCAAATAAGTATAAAAAAAAAAAGAGAATATAAAAAAAAATTGCAGTTGGATTTGAGATCTGTAGGTAAGAAAAAGTTTCAATATATTAAATGAGAGCAAATAAGTAAAAAAAAAAAAAAAGAAATATAAAAAAATATATTATTTTTCCTTCCAACCAACCGGTCAAAAAATAGAAAATATAAAGTTTAGATTTTATGTTTCAAACAAACATTGTCTTATACATAGAGAATGAAAGAGAGCCAACAGCCAAATGTAAGCATTAGGGGTATTTTGGGAAGTGCACTTTTTTTTAATCCAAAAAATGGCCTCTAACGGCTGTTCTAACGTCAATTTGACGGAAAGGGGTATTCTGCGCAAAACAGGTTTGCGGGAGGTGCAAACTGCTTTAAGTTTTCTAAAAGGTCTTATTTTGCGAACGAGGCAACTCTAAGGAGGGTTTAAATGCACTTTACCCATTTTATAATTTCGAAGTAAGTCAATTTTTAGTCTATATGTTGTCAGAATTGTGAAAATTTTTACAGTCATGAATACTTCAAGGACTTAATATTAGCATATGATAATCATGAAAATAAAAATTACTTAAAATTATCAAGCTTTCAGGGTAAGCTTGTATTTGGAAAATATTTTTAAATTAATGACACTAAAAACTTTCAAAATAATGGTTTGATTTTTTGTGTACAATTGGATTGATTAAATTAATAGTGAGAACATAAGGTATATTTTTTTTCCATAAATTTTTGGGTGTTGCTAATGCTGTGAAGAATAGAAGACACGCATAGTTGAGGTCAGAGGTTGTATAACATCCTACAAATTTGAAGGATTGTAAAAAAAAATTGACAGTTCTAAATAAAACATGCTAGTCATTGAACAATATTTTTTTTAGTATTGTCAATACTTTTGACAGCCCTAAAAATTTTACAGTCTTTCCAATTAGTAGGACTGTCAAAATTTTTGACAGTTCTAAAAAAATATGTTGTTTATTGAACAACATTTTTTCTTTAGGACTATCAAAAAATTTGGAAGTCCTGACTATAGACAGGACTATCAACTTTTTTGAGAATCCTAACTATAGACAAGACTGTCAAAATCTTTGACAATCCATTATTTTTTCCGTCGCTAATGTGGGCACATTTCTAAAGTTCAAAACACTAAAATGGTTTCGAAACTTCGAAATCCAGCCAAAATGAAACCTAAACCAAGTTTTAGTTAGTAGAAGATAAAATTTAAAGAAGAACATGGATTGAGAATATTCTAACTTCTATAAAATATTGAGTTTAGAGTTTGGGTTTGGAAATTTGGAAGAAAAAAGGGGGAAGAAGAATACAAAGACAAAAAAGACTTATATACTAAGTAATGGACAACCATAAGCAACTTTTTTTAAGTGGCAAACTTGTAATAAAAAATGGACAGCCATGAGTATGTTTTGTAGCGCTTTTGTAAATTACCTTTGCTTTTCTCTGGGCTGGTATAGGGGTGCAACTCGGGCGGGTTGGGTCGGGCTTGAGGTCAACCCGAGCCCAACCAGATGAATCATAAGCCTAATACGAGCCCAAGCCCGGCCCGACCTCGGGTTCAACATATGAAGCCCAAGACCAAGCCAGGAGGATCGGGTTGAACTCGGGTTGGGTCGGGTCCATCGGGTAATGTTGACCAACTGTTGACTTTCAGCCAACTGGTCAACTTTGGTTTGGTTTCGAGTCAATTCTAGTCACTTTTAGGCTAAGTTACCCTTTCATAGCTAGGCTAAATCCTATTACCGTACCCTTTCATAGCTAGGGTAAATCCTAATTATCTTGTGATACCATCTTGGTATCACAAGATACCTCAACTTACCCTATTACCTTACCCTTTCATAGCTAGGGTAAATCTTAATTATCTTGTGATACCATCTTGGTATCACAAGATACCATCTTGGTATCACAAGATACCTCAACCTGTCACGCTCACTCTAGCCCACATCTAATTCTAATACAAAACTTCTAATATAAAATTTTACTAACATATCTTCCACAATTTTCTCACTCTCTAACACAAACCACATTCTATTACCAAACCTTTCCTTAACATATTATCTAACCACTAACATACTCTTCTAACTAAACACTCAACTCACTAACTCACTAACAACTTACACACATAACATGAAGGGGGTTAAGTGACTGTTTTTGATGAAAAGGATGAATGGATGAATGAATGGTGAATGGGTGAATGAATGAATGAATGGTGAATGGGTGAATGAATAAATGAATGGTGAATGGGTGAATTAATAAATAAATGGACTGCTATATGTGAAGGATGAATGGATGGATGAATGAATGGATATGGATGAATGGTGAATGGGTAAATGAACGAATGAATGGTGAATGGGTGGATGAATAAATGAATGGTGAATGGGTGAATGAATAAATGAATGGACTGCTATATGTGATAGATGAATGGATGGATGAATGAATGGATGGGTGGTGAATAGGTGGCCGAATGAATGATACTGCTGCTGTTTGCTGCTACAATTGCTGCTGCATATGCTGCTGCTGCTTATGCTGCCTAGCTGCTGCTGCATATGCTGGTCTCAATCCCCCCTTCAACCACCATGAACACCACCACAAACCACCACTACAACACCAGAACTACAACCACAACAACTCCCCACATTCTCACTCAAACTGACACACAACCAATAAACATATATATACATATATCAAGACACACACACACACACACACACACACACACACACACACACACACACACATATATAAATATATATATATATATTTTTAAATATATATATATATATATATATATATATATATATATATATATATATATATATATATATATATATATATATATATATACACTCTCAAATATAAAGAGACACACACACAATATTTCGGGTTCGTCGGGTAACCCGACACATGAACCCGAGCCCAACCCGATTGTTGATCGGGTTCAAATATTTTAACCCAAATCCGAGTTCGAACCCGAGTATCTTTAACCATAACCCAACCCATTAACGGGTTTATCCGATTGGGTTCGGGTTTAGCCCGCCCAAGTTGCATCCCTAGGCTGGTACCTATTATCCCAATAGGCTAGGACATCTTTTGATGCTAATTTTTTATGTGATTAGAGGATACCCTTTATTCGCTGGGACATATTTTGATGTCAATGTTGCACATTAATGTTTTCCAATCTTTTTTTGTTTCTACAGAAAAGTAGTCTAAAATATATTAGCCAAACTATGAGTTATAGTGTAACGCTCCAGTCCCAAAATACTTAGGACTAGGTACGTATCAATGCCAGCTGCATACATACGAAGTATACTCCAATATATGAAAATCTCGTATGAATACATAAGTTGTAAAATGCAGTAAACCAAGAGTAATCTAATCTTATTCACAAATGAAGAATAAAAGATATCATATAATCAACTGTAATAAGTCTTTGTACAATACGTTGGACGGAGACAAAGTCCACTACCAACTATCTCAAATAAAGGGTACAAGAAGGAATAGATGAAATAACAAGACTAGCCAAGTGCAATCATCTTCGAAAGGATGGAGAAGATCACGGCCTCGACTAGAACACCTGCAACTATCACAGAAGCACACACCTAGAGAGATAACCAGGTCCTCAGAGGGACGTAACAAGATACAATAAATATGACATATAAGTACTGAATATAAAATATGCCACAAACAAAAGTAAGTGACAAGACAACAATAAGGTACTCTAACCATACTAAAATGAACATGCAGTTGAGAAACAATCCTTCGACGCATGAGCTCTGACTGTAAATAGGATCGACATAGTCCCCATATAGGACACCAGGGGCCTACTGTTGGCCCATTGGTCATGTCAAACCTGATTTTAATAATTGATCAAACTCTGTCTCGATATAAATACAAGTCAACTCAGATGTTTACCTACGACGTTTTGGACACTGCTCAACAATGGATATCAACAATGTTCAAGACTGAAGCTGTTTGCCATTCAGAATGTACTTCATGTTAAGCAATGTAATTTTTCATTTTATTGAGTCTAGGAATACATTGTACACCGAGTCGTACTGGCAAATAGGCTATCCTAAAAACATTTTTCAAAACCATCATATTCTTTTACAAATGACCTATGTTTTTGAAAAATATTTTTTTTTACAAAAAGCTTCTGAAGGATTGTTTAAAAAGCTAAATATTTTCTCCAAAAATGAACTGGCAGAACCCCAGGAGAACTCGGGCCGAGGTCGGCCAGAGTTCGTCCATTTGGAACGTTAGTGAACATTGGGTTTTTGAACTTGGTCATCCTTCAGTTACGGTTTGTTACAAAGAGTTCTGTCCGAATTCTGTCCGAATTCTGTCAGAGTTCTGTCTTTGAAAAAACTATAAATAGAGAAGTATTTCGATCATTTCAAATCACCAATTCACTTTCAATCTCTTCTCTTCTTAAGCTTACATTCTTCCAAAGAGTTCTTAAAAGCTTTCATTTTTAAATTCCAAGCCAGTTACAATCCTCTAGTCGATTTGTCAATACGGTACGGTCTAGAAGTTTCAGAGCGATTGTAATCAGAGGCTTGATAGAAGATTCAACTCTTCATAATTGAATTTGGTCGAGTTCTTCATATCAAAGCTCGCGTCTGTAGAGTTGCAAGGACTTCGTATGAATACTTGCAGGATTTTTCAATAGTGGATTCAACTGGAAGCTAGAGTTCTTCCGATTGGACTAGTCCTCACAAGAGAGAAACCAGTATAAATCTCGGTGTTTGCGTTTACCTTCTGATCACTTTTAAATTCTGTCATTTACTTTTGTGATTATTATTTTATCTGTGATCTAACTGCTAACAAATTTTTAATTTGCAATATTTCGCTGCCTACTCTATTCACCCCCCTCTAGAGTATTCTGCTTTACGATTTCGTTCCTACAATTGGTATCAGAGCGGATTATAAAGGTAAAGCAAGGTAAAATTGCAGTTATATTCAATTTTTATAGATCACAACATTACACATGGCAACTGTAAAATTCACAAGTAAAGGCCAAGCCACAAACAGACCTCCACTGTATGACGGCACAAACTACACTTATTGGAAAACACGTATGAGTTTTTTCTGAAATCTCTTGATTTTGACTTATGGTCTGTGGTTATTGATATCTATAAAAAGCCACCTCGTATAAATGTTGATGGAGTTTTAGCTGAAAAACCCAATAAAAAATATACAGAGGAAGAAAAGAAAAAGGCCAGCCTTGACGTACGTGCTATTAACGCTTTATTTTATGCTTTAGATAGAACTGAATTCAACAGGGTGTCTACTTGAACAACATCAAACGAAGTGTGGAAACTTCTCGAAGTAACCCACGAAGGAACAACACAAGTCAAGGAGTCAAAGATCAGCATACTTACTCAGGAGTATGAGGCATTCAAAATGAAGTCAAGTGAATCAGTTACTCAGATGTTTACAAGATTCTTGGATATTGTAAATCCTTTGTCCTCACAAGGCAAGGATTACAGTAACCATGAGAAGATTCGTAAACTTCTACGAGCCCTTACAAAGAACTGGATTCCAAAGGCTACATCAATCATTGAAGGGAACGACCTCTCAACAATGTCTCTAGAAACACTCATGGGTAAGCTACTCACTCACGAGTTAGAACTTCAAGACTTTGAAGATGCTACACCAAAAGAAAAGTCAGAGAAGACGATCGCTCTCAAGGCTCAACATAGAAGAACCATCGAAGATGATTCCGACGACAACGACTCCGACTCTGAAGATCAAGCTCTTCTGGTAAGAAAGTTCAAGAAGTTCATGAGATTTAACAGAAGAACAAAGGACAGCAAAGACAACAACAACAAGGAAGATCCTATTTGCTACGGATGCAAGAAGAAAGGACACATGAATAAAGATTGTCCCTCAGCATCATCATCAAAGAAAAATAGCAAATATGACAAAGGCTACCTGAAGAAATCTACATCAAGGAAGTACGCCAACACAAGCATATGGCATGAAAGTGAAGCCAGCGACTCAGAAGATGAACAATCAGATGACGCTGCAAATGTGTGCTTGATGGCTTGCGATCAGGTAATCACTATTCCTCTATTTGATCCGTATGATGATTTCACCTTTGAGCAACTAGGAGAGGCTTTCAGTGAACTGTTAGATGATTACAGGAAACTGCGTAGTAAATATGAAACCTCTAAGAAGGTACTCAAAAAGTACAAAGGTGAAATAGGAAGACTTACCGACCTACTAGATCAGGTTAGAGATAATGACTCTTCAAATGAGTCTGGTGAGCTTTCTTCTATTAAATTGTTGTTACACGAGACTGTTAAGTTATCCGAAAAAAAGACCAAACTATTATCCAGTTAAAGGTAGACCTATCTAAGGAGAGAAAGAGTCTCCACTGTGCACAGGTCAGATTAGATTCACTTACATCTGACTATACTAAATTATATGACACTTCCAAAAAGTTAGAAATTAGTTTAGGAAAATGGCCTGAAGTTGCTGCTCCCTATTCTAACACGTGTCAATTATCGAATCATCGGAACACGCCCAACACTGTCAGACCAAACCATACCAAGACTATGCCCAAGAAGACTAATAGGCATGTATTTTTCTATACTAGAAAACCAAAACCTACCAATCATGCACCTCACACTACTTTCAACACTCAACATGCTAAATGTCATTATTGTGGCCTCATTGGTCATATATCTTCTGCATGTAGAATCAGAAAGTTAGTAGATTTAAATGCTTATGTATGGATACCGAAAACTAACCAGGTAGGACCCTACAAGAAATGGGTACCAAAAGTTTTATCTGCAAATTGTTTTGTAGGTGGGACACCCTTCACATGCTAGGAGCAAATGGATCCTCGACAACGGTTGCTCACGGCATATGACCGGTGACGCTTCATTATTTACAACACTGTCGAAGAGGAATAAAAAAGGATACGTCTCCTTCGGTAATAATTTGAGAGGGTACATAATCGGTATCGGTGACATTGGTAAGGCTCTCTATCCAGTGATTAAAGATGTTTGTCTTATTACCGAGTTAAAATATAATCTGCTCAGCATAAGCCATTTAGCTGATCACGGTTATGGCATTAACTTCGTAAAAGATAAATGTACTATTATTGATAGTTCAACTGGCAGTACTATATTTGAAGGTATTAGGGAAGACAATATATATGTATTCTATTTGTTGGAAGATGCTAGCACAGTAGGTAGATGTTTGATGGCCAAAAGTATTGAGAGTCAACTATGGCATATGAGACTCGGTCATGCAAACATGGATACAATTTTAAGATTATCTACAAAGAAGTTGGTACGCGGTTTACCAGATATTTCTTTCAAGAAGGATACTGTATGTAGTGAATGTGAAAAGAACAAAGCTACCAAATCCGCATTCAAATCCAAGAATGCTGTAAGTACCATTAGACCTTTACAATTGTTGCATATGGACTTATTTGGACCCAGCAGAATTGCTAGTCTATGCGGTAAGTTATATGCATTTGTCATTATAGA
Organism: Iris pallida; assembly: GCA_029216955.1. NCBI lineage: Eukaryota > Viridiplantae > Streptophyta > Magnoliopsida > Asparagales > Iridaceae > Iris > Iris pallida. The sequence goes on along the minus strand of JANAVB010027198.1, from coordinate 1,594,436 downwards.
TGATTTTTCTAGATATACTTGGGTTTATTTTCTTGCACGCAAGAATGATGCATTATCAGAATTTGTCATCTTTTACAAGAAAGTACAGAATGAAAAAGGGTTCATGATTACTTGCATTCGTAGTGATCATGGCGGCGAATTTGAGAATACCGAATTCAAACAATTTTGTGACACACACGGTTATCTGTATGAATTCTCTTGCCCTAGGACTCCGCAACAAAATGGAGTTGTGGAACGTAAGAACAGAACTCTATCTGAAACGGCTAGAGTTATGTTAAACCAGTTTAGTCTACCTAGATATTTATGGGTTGAAGATGTAAATACAGCTTGTATATTCTCAAAAGGGCTCTAATTCGATCTATATCGAAGAAGACTCCCTATGAATTATGGTTTGATAGAATACCAAATATTTCTTATTTTAAAATCTTTGGTTGTAAATGTTTTATTCTTAATACCAAAGATAATTTGAGTAAATTTGATGAAAAGGCCGATGAAGGTATATTTTTAGGTTATGCAGCAAAGAGCAAAGGATATAGAGTCTTCAACAAAAGAACCATGATCATTAAAGAATCTATCAACGTCAAGTTTGATGAGCTAAATCAACACTTAGACGATGATGACAATGAAGACATAATCGCACCAAGTACAACCACTACAAAACCTTCACACAAAGATACAGAACCATCACATCAGGCATTAAATGAACCTCCAAGCAAAGAAGCCGGAACTAGCAATCCTGAGACTACACCAAAAGAAATGAGATTCTTAGCTAGTCATCCAAAGGACTTGGTAATTGGTGAGATTACCAAGGGTGTAAGTACTCGTTCCTCTAATAAAGATATAGCTTCTTGTGTTGCTTTTGTCTCGCAATTTGAACCCAAAAATATTGATGAAGCATGTAGTGATAATTTTTGGTTAGATGCTATACAAGAGGAATTAAACCAATTCGAACGGAATCAAGTTTGGAAACTTGTTCCCAAGCCTATTAATCATCCGGTTATTGGCACCCAATGGGTATTCCGAAATAAACTAAGCGAGAATGGTTTAGTGACTCGTAATAAGGCTCGACTCGTAGCTCAAGGATACAATCAGGAAGAAGGTATCGACTACGATGAGACTTATGTCCCAGTTGCGAGAGCGAGATTAGAATCTATTCGCATGTTATGTGCATTTGCATGTTTTCATAATTTTAAGTTATTTCAAATGGATGTCAAAAGCGTATTTTTAAATGGTTTTATAAAAAAAGAGGTTTATGTAGCTCAACCACCCGGTTTTACTGATTTTAAATTTCTTGAATATGTTTTCAAGTTGAAGAAAGCCTTATACGGTTTGAAACAAGCCCCTCGTGCTTGGTACGATTGTCTAAGCACTTTTCTACTTGATAACAGTTTTTCAAAGGGAAATGTTGACACTACTTTGTTTATAAAGTCTTTGAATAATAATATTCTTTTGATTCAAGTCTATGTAGATGATATTATCTTTGGATCTACTGATGAATCTCTTTGTCAAGAATTTTCAAAGTGTATGCAGAATGACTTTGAGATGAGTATGATGGGAGAGCTGAAATTCTTTCTCGGACTACAAATCAAACAAACCAACAATATGACGTTCATAAATCAAGCTAAGTACACAAAGGATCTATTGAAGAAGTTCGACATGGAAACAGCAAAACCACTTAGCACTCCAATGGTGACTTCAACCAAGCTTGATATTAATGAACAAGGCAAACCTGTCGACATACGTAAGTATCGAGGTATGATCGGTAGCTTACTATATTTGACTGCTAGTCGACCAGACATTATGTTTAGTGTTTGCTTATGTGCACATTTTTAAGCTAATACTAAGAAATCACATTTGTGCGCAGTTAAGCGTATCTTCCGATACCTTAAAGGCACTTCTTCTGTCGGCTTATGGTATCCCAAAACCACGTCGTTTGACCTAACCAGTTATTCCGATGCTAATTTTGCCGGATACAAAGTAGATAGAAAAAGCACTAGCGGCACATGTCATTTCCTAGGAAAAGCTCTAGTCTCTTGGTTTAGTAAAAAAACAAAATTCTGTTGCATTATCAACAACTGTGGCTGAGTATATCGCCGCAGGACGTTGTTGTGCACAGATTTTGTGGATGAAACAAACCTTAGAAGACTATGGATTACATTTTTCACACATACCCATTTTCTGTGATAACACTAATTCTATTAATTTGACTAAGAATCCTGTATGTCATTCTCGTACTAAACATATCGAGATTCGACATCATTTTCTTAGGGATCATCAACAAAATGGAGATATAGACCTTGTATACATAGACACACAGAATCAATTAGCTGACATACTCACAAAACCTTTAGCGCAAGATCGTTTCAACTATTTACGTCGAGAATTAGAAATTTTAGATATCAATAATATTAATTAATTTTATTTTATTAATTATTTATTCGATACTCATAAACTATTTTTGAGACAAGCCTAAAAAGAGTCTGTCTGTCACCACGACTACGGTCGAAGCGAAGCGGTATTTAAGAGTTCCCCGGTGAACCTCCGTTAGCTGGGACAGTACTCCTACAGCTAATCTGAGACAGATGCTGAGTAAAGAATATTAATTTGTAAAATAATATTAATTATATTACTTTGAGATTTAAAATTACTAAACTTTGAATTAAGTATTTGAAACGAATTAATAAAAAAAATGTGGCCTAATTTGAATTTTTTTTATTATATATATAGCCAGGCAACCCTTGGCGAATTCGGCCCGAGTTCGGTCCGAATTCGACCAGAGTTCGACTGGGTATTTATATATACCAGCACAAACCCGAGGCTTCCTTCTTCTTCATTCTTCCCCACATCCTCATAACAGCAGCATCGCGCCTCCGAAACCCTAGCTTCTTCTCCCTCATTGTTCTTCCAATCCTTGTGGAGTTTCTCGTCAAAACTTTGGATTTGTACGGAGATCGTCATTCTCTACAACATATCCAATTCTTGGAAGGTATAATCCCTTCTTTCCTCCACTTTTTAATACTTAGGGTTTCTAGAAATTTTCGAAAAGAATGCCTAAGTTCAATCCCTTCAAGAGGAAGAAGACCAATGCCAGTGAAGAGGCATCATCTTCAGATCCGCATACGGATTGCCTCTTTTCTCCGGTCCAATCGGACGATGGTGCGTCGGATGAGTTTTACTTTAAAACTTCTGATCAAGCTTTATTGTGGTACGCCGATTTTATCATGCGTACTATTTGCACCGGATCACCGATTAAGTGGACTGTCTTTCCGGATCACCGCCCTTATTTTGAGGCATTAGGGTTACAATATTTTGTCACCTTATAATTCTTCACTGCCACTAATGCCATTAGATTATTCTATTATAATTTTGTGTTAGACACTTTTACAGCGAGGACACGTGTCGGAGGAATTGATATCGAATTCATTGATGAAACATTAGCAAAAATCCTTGGTATCCCAAATGAAGGTGCCCCGCTCGACGACATCACTGATTTTGATTTCCCCGATGGCACGACACTCGTTAGTTTCAAGAATGAACTTTGTGCGCCCGTACGCGTTCTTCCTGGAAAGTTCAAGGCTAATAACTTGAACTTGTTTAACTATGAATTATATCGTATCATCTATTCCACCTTACTTCCAAAATCCACTTCTAAAGATGATGTCACCGCACTTGAGCTTTCTGCTTTCTATAATATTCTTAAGTGGATTCCTTTTTCTGCCCCTAAGACTATCATTCAGATGATGGGTAGATGTCGCGGGAGAGTCCGCAACTTATCTTATGCGATGCTTATTCCACACATTTTTCAGAGATTTGATATTGACCTATCTACTTGTGCTGTCGACCCCGAGCCCATGTTTCTCAAACTCTCTCATCGCAGCATTGTATCTGTTCCTCTACCTACTGCACCTACTCCTCCTGCACCTACTCCCACTGCTCCCACATCACCTGTTCCTCCTCATTCTTACCCTATGTCATTTGAGGGTATCCATCAGCACTTATTAGATCTGCAGTCTTTTTATGTTGAGATCTCTAGGGAACACGAGTTCCGTGATGTGACTCGGTTCCAGGCAATTTCCAACTCCTTCGCCGATCTGAGGTTTGCGCAGACGGGTCATTCTGCTAGCTCTCTACCTCGAGACCCTTCTGTTTCTGGCTACCGCATTGACGACGAGGCCGTTCACTCTCTGTTCCAGCCATGGAACGCCTATGATTGGTATCGTACCGCTGGTGCCACTCCTCACACTTCTGGCGCTGGTACTTCTAGAGCTGGTACTTCTGGACATGCTGGAGTTGCAGCTGATGACGTTGATGATGACGATGAGTTTTGAGATGTTAGATTATTGAGACTGTTACTTTTGTCTTATGTTTACTTAGAAATGCTCCGACATTCTAAAATTTTATTAGTACTCTTATTTTTTATTATCAACACTTTTCTCTTATGTGACTATTCATGGACATGGTTTTTGGTTATGCCTCAGTTTTTGTATCTTAGTCTATTATTCAGCACTTTATTTGTTTCAGTTTTATGGTAGCACTATCTATCTTTTGTTGCTTCATTCTTTATTAAATACTGCCTGTGACAAATACATGCCTGTGTTGTTCTATAGTCTATCTGTTTATCTTACTATGTTTACTGTTTATACCATACCTGTCATGCTTATTTATGTTTATTGTGTTTCTTCACTATTTGTTACTTATGCATTTATTGCGGGGGATCTTTCTCTTTTGCAATAATTTTGCTAAGTGACAACGGGAAAGAAATAAGGATCTAACATTTTCGTGAATACAGGTTATGAACAATTTCTTTTAATTACTATTTTGAATTGATTCCAAGCTTAGATGTTATATCGGCAAGGTTTGTCAATTATCAAAATGGGGGAGATTGTTGGGCCATTGGTCATGGTCAAACCTGATTTTAATAATTGATCAAACTCTGTCTCGATATAAATGCAAGTCAACTCAGATATTTACCTACGACGTTTTGGACACTGCTCAACAATGGATATCAACAATGTTCAAGACGGAAGCTATTTGCCATTCAGAATGTACTTTCTGTTAAGCAATATAATTTTTTTATTTTATTGAGTCTAGGAATACATTGTACACCGAGTCGTACTGACAAATAGGCTATCCTAAAAACGTTTTTTAAAATCATCCTATTCTTTTACAAATGACCTATGTTTTTGAAAAAACATTCTTTTTTACAAAAAGCTTCTGAAGGATTGTTCAAAAAAGCCAAAATTTATTTTCTCCAAAAATGAACTGGCAGAACCCCAGGAGAACTCGGGCCGAGTTCGGCCATTTGAAACGTTAGTGAACGTTGGGTTTTTGAACTTGGTCATCCTTCTGTTACGGTTTGTTACAAAGAGTTCTGTCCGAATTCTGTCCGAATTCTGTCAGAGTTCTGTCTTTGGAAAAACTATAAATAGAGAAGTATTTCGATCATTTCAAATCACCAATTCACTTTCAATCTCTTCTCTTCTTAAGCTTAAATTCTTCCAAAGAGTTCTTAAAAGCTTTCATTTTCAAATCCCAAGCCAGTTACAATCCTCTAGTCGATTTGCTAGTACGGTACGGTCTAGAAGTTTCAGAGCGATTGTAATCAGAGGTTTGATAGAAGATTCAACTCTTCACAATTGAAGTTGGTCGAGTTCTTCGTATCAAAGCTCGCGTCTGTAGAAGTTACAAGGACTTCGTATGAAAACTTGTAGAATTTTCCAATAGTGGATTCAACTGGAAGCTACAGTTCTTCCGACTGGACTAGTCCTCACAAGAGAAAAACCAGTATAAATCTCGGTGTTTGCGTTTGCTATCTGATCACTTTTAAATTATATCATTTACTTTTGTGATTATTATTTTATCTGTGATCTAACTGCTAACAAGTTTTTAATTAGCAATATTCTACTGCCTACTATATTCACCCCCCCAGAGTATTCTGCTTTACGATTTCGTTCCTACACCTACGTCCGTAACGTCCGAAGATCGTCAGAGGGCGTCATGTGCAAGGGGCTACGTCCATAACGCTCTGGAAAACGTCAGAGGACACCTGGAGCCTGCGTCTCCGGAGGAGCGCACAGGTAAGCAGGGAAGTGCAAAGAAGCCCATACGTCAGGCATTGTTTTCCCCACCCGATGCTCTTATTTAAGTCGCATCCACGACCATATACCTCTACTAACTGCTAAGTCTCCTAACATGCCTCTATTAGCAGTTAGCCCTAACGCATGCACATGGGGGATCAGCCCACACGCAAGAACCTCTACATGCTACTCATCCCACACATCCTCGTGGTACAACTGTGTCAAGGTATATGCAATACACTACAAACGATAGTCTCTTAACTCTAAGTCCATATGCAATTAAAGGATAATAAAAAAGTACATCTAATATCACTGAGCAGACAGTAAATCAAGAACTGCAAGAACTGGAAATAAATGAACAGTGATATGTAATAAAATGTAAACTGAATATAAACAGTATAATGGCAAGGTATCTAGCCTGAGGTTATGTGCAAAAGAAAATAATCCAGCAGTTCGAGCAAACAAATAAACGAAGCAAAAAAGCCAAATCCTGCAAATGACTCCGGATGCTGCAACAAACATCACGAACGAGTTTGGAATAAAAGATATGTCTAGGAAACGCCTGTCCAAAAGTTAAATTCTGGAACAGGGGTAAAATCATGATTTCAGGTCAAAACAATGTCCGCCGTTGGACCCGTTTTGTACCGAAATACGTGCCAATATCTATGGTCTCTAAAATCGTCAAACTATATGTCTACAGATTTGTTTTGATGAGACAAACCCAATGGTATGTCCCATTTTGGATTCCGGTGGGTCGTGCACAAAATCGCCCATTGAGTGGGATTGTGGGCCTGCCAAAATGGTGTCCCAGTCAACGGTCTCAGAATTGGACCAAACTTGGCTCATAGGACCAGAAAAATATTTCGAGTCCAATGGCGCAAGTTTCGTCGCGATTTGATGAGTGTGCACAAAGTTGTGACTTAATTTACAAATGGTCGATATGGGGGTATCTCGACGGATACGCACTGATTTCGTCGCGCACATGCAAAAAAATCGGGTTTCGTCAGTTCCCACACGTCGGTAACATCCATACGCGTCTTTCGGTATGTATAGTGTGCGACCACGTCGTCCGGTTTGTCGGGACGCACGCCGTATCGGGTGTTTTTCTACTTTTCGAAAACAGAATTTATAATTTTTTAAGAACTTTAACAACGTGTAACTTTCTACATACTAGATGAAAAGTGAATCCAGAAGGTGCATTATAATCTCGGTTATGTTGTCTTTGACTATCTTCAATTAGTTTCTACAAAATCCTATTGTACAGAAAGAAAAGTGGCTGGCAAGTTGGTATTTTAAAATAGTTTTTAATATCCAGAAAAATAGTTTTTCTCCAACTTCGTCTCGATTTTTTGAGTAAGTTGGATGGCCATGTCAAAATCCACCTGGGGGTTCTCGAAGAGGGTCATGTGGGCTTTCTACACGAATTTACGGATCTAAAAACGGATTAGAATTGAAGGAGAAATCGCATGGTAAAGTTGGGTACCTCGATGTTAAATTCTGTTGTTGTGGGTGTTTGTTGTGGTTGTCGCCGTGGCGACCGTGAGGCAGGGCTGCTGTTGGCCGAGGGCTCGCCGAGGGAGGTAAGGGTGAGCGGAGGAGAGAGGAGGGGGAAGGAAGGAGAGAGGAAGAAGGGGAAGGAAATTAGGTTTTCCTTATATATATATATATATATATATATATATATAAGGTTGGGAGGGGGTCGGCCTAATGTAGCTGCTGCTACTTATGGAGGTTGGCGGCTTGCTAGCTGCTGCTAGTTATTGGGGTGTGGTCGGTTCCCACATGGTTGGGCCGACCACATATGTATTTATTACTATTATTATTATTATTTTTTTAACTAATCCTACTTTCTTTTAAACTTTATATCTAAATCTAGTTTAAATCTTTAGCTTATATATATATATAGGTATATATCTATTTATATCTTAAAAATCTTTACAGATTTAAAATAAAACTTGATATTATCTATCTAAAATATTTAATGTTTAAAAACCCATTTACATATATATCCAAATTCAATGGACCATAATTAATAATATTCAATAACAATAATTGTTTATTTAATTCTCATAAAATATTTTAATAATAATAATAAAATAATAAAAATCACACAAGGATAGTTTTGGACGAACTTACCACACACCCTTATCCGAGTCCAAAAAATGTACAAATCTTGTAAAATATTATTTAATAATAAAAATAACAATAATTGTACACATAATTACATAATTAGAAATTGTACATAAAATTCTAAAATAATTTAGAAAATATTTTTACGTACATAAAATATGTCCACATGGCCACCTTGGTCCCATCCTATGCCTACATGGGCATAAATTTGGTTCGGGCCCAGTTCGGGCTGAATTGGACAAACCGGGTCATCTAAAAACCAATATATAAAATAATATTTAATTAAAATAATTTAAATAAGTCCATTCACAACTTGGTCTGGTTATCCTAGTTTGGACAAAACTATGGCTAGACTTCCCCCCGACATGGTTAATATACTAGTCAAGGCACAGTGCTACATCTTCCTTGCCAAAATTCATGGTAGTCTTGTGTTCCAAAATTCAACAATGGCTAAGGTCATTTCTAATAATAAAAAAATAAAAATTATAATTTGCATAAACAAATTTTTAAGTCTTTTTAAATAATAAAAACAAAAAAATACTCCCAAAAATTTAGGGGTTTTACATATAGAATTGTAAGAGCATAACCAACCCTATTGTGAGTTTAGAAAAAATGGTTGCCACATAGGAATGACAAGCTTTTATTTCAAAAAAATTTCTCCAGTGCAAATATAGATTAAAACATGAAGTTGACATGGCAAGGACAATGCGAAGTTGGTTGTCTAGATCTAGACAATGCATTTTACAATGACTTTGTCTCCACATCATCAATTATGAATAGAAATACTTATAAAAAAATAAAGAAGTAGAAGAGTTATCTTAGAAGTTAAAAAAAATATTTTTTATTGTCTTCTCAATACTTTTGTTTTGAAGAACAATTTTTATCTCATTGTCTTGTGTGAATATCATCTTGCCGCTTGTACCTCATGTCACATAGGAATCACAAACAAAACAAGATAATAGGGTTGGAGATGCTCTAACTCTTAGAAATATATTAAACTTTAAAAGTCCTAAATCAACTAACAATCATTCTCAACTTCTTGAAAATAGCTAGAATATGAGAAATAAATTTGGGTTGCTTGACTATGCGTACGATTTATTTAAGAGAAATTTTGAGTGGAACCCCACTTATTTTACCATATTTATGGTGCACCCCATAAGTTTGCACAAATGTAAGTTACCTCCCACTTTTGACGGATTTCGTCCTTCTTTAACGGTCAACTCCTTTGACCCATTTTTTGACGAAAATGCCCTCTTCTCTACCCCGAGCCCCCTCTCCATGATATCCCCGTTGCGCGCGTGCCTCCGCCGATTGCCGTACACACCCCGGCCCACCCCAGTGCCCCCTTCACCCCTACACCCCGGCCCACCCCCGTGCCCCCTTCACCCCTACGCCCCGGCCCACCCCCGTGCCCCCACCACCTGCAGCTCCAGCAGCAGCTCCTCCTCCTCCTCCGAACCAAGTATCGCTACTCCCCAACAGAGCCTCCTACTACTTCCCTTCCAATTACTCCCCACCACCAACCCCTCCCTCTCCGGCACCATTGCACCATCGAAACTCCGACCACTCGCCCACCTGCATTTGCAACAACAACAATATCGTCCTCGGCTCCGACCTCCTACTCTGTCCCATCCTTACCAAACTAGCACCTGTAGCCTAGCCCGAGCGCACCAAGAAATAACAAGATCATCATTACTACCATCATCTCCGCAGCAGCACGCGTACGGTCGTGATGGGCTCCCCCGCCGTCAACAGAAAGCTCCACCTGGCTGCCGCCGCCGCCATCTAGAGGAGGAGGAGCAGACCAAAAATACCGTACGAGAGATTCGCGGTGGTGAAGTCCTCCTCGGACCTGGAGAGGGACTTCGGGGAGTCGATGATGGAGATGATACTCGAGAACCGGTTGACGTCGCCCAAGGACCTCGAGGACCTCCTTGCCTGCTACTTGTCGCTCAACTCCTTCCACTACCACGACATGATCTGTAGGAACGAAATCGTAAAACAGAATACTCTAGAGGGGGTGAATAGAGTAGGCAGCAGAATATTGCTACTAAAAAACTTGTTAGCAGTTAGATCACAGATATAATAATAATCACAAAAAGTAAATGACAAAATTTAAAAAAAAATCAGAAGGCAAATGTAAAAATCGAGATTTATACTGGTTTCCCTCTTGTGAGGACTAGTCCAGTCGGAAGAACTCTAGCTTCCAGTTGAATCCACTATTGGAAAATCCTACAAGTTTTCATACCAAGTCCTTGCAACTTCTACAGACGTGAGCTTTGATACGAAGAACTCGACCAACTTCAATTGTGAAGAGTTGAATCTTCTATCAAGCCTCTGATTACAATCGCTCTAAAACTTCTAGACCGTACCGCACTGGCAAATCGACTAGAGGATTGTAACTGGCTTGGGATTTGAAAATGAAAGCTTTTTAGAACTCTTTAGAAGAATGTAAGCCCAGGAAAAGAAGAGATTGAAAGTGAATTGGTGATTTGAAATGATCGAAATACTTCTATATTTATAGTTTTCCCAAAGACAGAACTCTGACAGAATTTGGGCAGAATTCAGACAGAACTCTTTGTAACAAACCGTAACTGAAGGATGACCAAGTTCAAAAATCCAACGTTCACTAACGTTCCAAATGGCCAAACTCTGGCCGAACTCGGCCCGAGTTCTCCTGGGGTTCTGCCAGTTCATTTTTGGAGAAAATAAATTTTGACTTTTTAAACAATCCTTCAGAAGCTTTTTGTAAAAAGAATGTTTTTAAAAAAATGTAGGTCATTTGTAAAAGAATAGGATGGTTTTGAAAAACGTTTTAGGATAGCCTATTTGCCAGTACGACTCGGTGTACAATGTATTCCTAGACTCAATAAAATAAAAAATTATATAGCATAACAGGAAGTACATTCTGAGTGGCAAACAGCTTCAGTCTTGAACATTGTTGAGCAGTATCCAAAACGTCGTAGGTAAACATCTGAGTTGACTTGCATTTATATCAAGACAGAGTTTGATCAATTATTAAAATCAGGTTTGACCATTACCAATGGGCCAACAGTCTCCCCCATTTTGATAATTGACAAACTTGCCGATATAACATCTAAGCTTGGAATCAATTCAAAATAGTAATCAAAGAAATTGTTCATAGCCTGTATTTTACTAAAATGTTAGATCTTATTTCTCCCTCGTTGTCACTTAGCAAAATAATTACAAAAGAGAAAGCTCCCCCGCAATAAATGCATAAGTAACAAACAGTGAAGAAACACAATAAACATAGATAATCATGACAGGCATGGTAGAAACAGTAAACATGGTAAGAGAAACAGATAGTCTATAGAATACAACACAGGTATGTATTTGCCACAGGCAGTATTTGATAAAGTATGAAGCAATAAAAGATAGATAGTGCTACCATAAAACTGAAACAAATAAAGTGCTGAATAATAGACTATGATGCCAAAACTGAGGCATAACCAAAAACCATGTCCATGAATAGTCACATAAGAGAAAAAAGTACTGATAAAATCTAAAAAGTACTGATAAAATCTTAGAATGTCGGAGCATTTCCAAGTATAAGACAAAAGTAACAGTCTCAAGAATCTAACATCTCAAAACTCATCATCATCATCATCATCAACGTCATCAACTGCAACTCCAGCATGTCCAGAAGGACCAGCTCTAGAAGTACCAGTGCCAGAAGTGTGAGGAGTGGCGCCAGTGGTACGATACCAATCATAGGCGTTCCCTGGCTGGAACAGAGAGTGTACCGCCTCGTCGTCAATGTGGTAGCCAGAAACAGAAGGGTCTCGAGGTAGAGAGCTAGCAGAATGACCCGTCTGCGCAAACCTCAGATCGGCGAAGGAGTTGGCAATCGCCTGGAACCGAGTTACATCACGGAACTCGTGTTCCCTAGAGGTCTCAACATAAAAAGACTGCAGATCTGATAAATGCTGATGGATACCCTCAAATGTCATAGGATAAGAATGAGGAGGAACAGGTGTTGTGGAAGCAGTGGGAGTAGGTGCAGGAGGAGTAGGTACAGTAGGTGGAGGAACAGATGCAATATTGCGACGAGAGAGTTTAAGAAACTTGGGCTCAGGGTCTACAGCACAAGTAGATATGTCAATATCAAATCTCTGAAAAATACGAGAAATAAGCATCGCATAAGATAAGTTGCGGTCTCTTCCGCGATATCTACCCAACATCTGAATGATAGTCTTAGGGGCAGAAAAAGGAATCCCCTTAAGAATATGATAGAGAGAAGAAAGCTCAAGTGCAGTGACATCATTTTTAGAAGTAGATTTTGGAAGTAAGGTGGAATAGATGATGCGATGTAATTCGTAGTTAAACAAGTTCAAGTTATTAGCCTTGAACTTTCCAGGAAGAACGCGTGCGGGCGCACAAAGTTCATTCTTGAAACTAACGAGTGTCGTGCCATCGGGGAAATCAAAATCAGTGATGTCATTGAGCAAGGCAACTTCTTTTGGGATACCAAGAATTTTCGCTAACGTTTCATCAGTAAATTTGATATCAATTCCTCCGACACGTGTCCTCGCTATAAAAGTGTCTAACACAAAATTACAATAGAATAATCTAATGGTATTAGTGGCAATGGAGAATTGTAATGTGACAAAATATTGTAACCCTAATACCTCAAAATAAGGGCGGTGATCCGGAAAGACAGTCCACTTAATCGGTGATCCGGTACAAATAGTACGCATGATAAAATCGGCGTGCCACAATAAAGCTTGATCGGAAGTTTTAAAGTAAAACTCATCCGACGCACCATCGTCTGATTGGACCGGAGAAAAGAGGCAATCCGTATGTGGATCTGAAGAAGATGCCTCTTCACTGGCATTAGTCTTCTTCCTCTTGAAGGGATTGAACTTAGGCATTCTTTCCCAAAATATTCTAGAAATCCTAAGTATTGAAAAGTGGAGAAAAGAAGGGATTATACCTTTCAAGAATTGGATATATTATAGAGGATGACGATCTCCGCACGAATCCAAAGTTTTGACGAGAAACTCCACAAGGATTGGAAGAACAATGATGGAGAAGAAGTTAGGGTTTCGGAGGGGCGCTGCTGCTGTTATGAGGATGTGGGAAAGAATGAAGAAGAAGGAAGCCTCGGGTTGGTGCTGGTATATATAAATAGCCAGCCGAACTCTGGCCGAATTCGGACCAAACTCGGGCCGAATTCGCCAAGTGTTGCCTGGCTATATATATATAAAAATAATTCAAATGAGGCTACATTCTTTTTCATTAATTCGTTTCAAACGCTTAATTCAAAGTTTAGTAATTTTAAATCTCAAAGTAATATAATTAATATTATTTTACAAATTAGTATTCTTTACTCAGCATCTGTCTCAGATTAGCTGTAGGAGTACTGTTCCAGCTAACGGAGGTTCACCGGAAAACTCTTAAATACCGCTTCGCTTCGACCGTAGTCATGGTGACAGACAGACTCTTTTTAGGCTTGTCTCGAAAATAGTTTATGAGTATCGAATAAATAATTAATAAAATGAAATTAATTAATATTATTGATATCTAAAATTTCTAATTTTTGACGTAAATAGTTGAAACGATCTTACGCTAAAGGTTTTATGAGTATGTCAGCTAATTGATTTTGTGTGTCTATGTATACAAGGTCTATATCTCCATTTTGTTGACGATCTCTAAGAAAATGATGTCGAATCTCGATATGTTTAGTACGAGAATGACATACAGGATTCTTAGTCAAATTAATAGAACTAGTGTTATCACAGAAAATGGGTATGTGTGAAAAATACAATCCATAGTCTTCTAAGGTTTTTTTCATCCACAAAATTTGTGCACAACAACGTCCTGCGACGATATACTCATCCTCGGTTGTTGATAATGCAATAGAATTTTATTTTTTACTAAACCAAGAGACTAGAGCTTTTCTTAGGAAATGACATGTGCCGCTAGTGCTTTTTCTATCTACTTTGTATCCAGCAAAATCAGCATCGGAATAACCGGTTAGGTCAAACGATATGGTTTTGAGGTACCATAAACCGACATAAGAAGTACCTTTAAGGTATCGGAAGATACGCTTAACCGCGCACAAATGTGATTTCTTGGGATTAGCTTGAAAATGTGCACATAAGCAAACACTAAACATAATGTCTAGTCGACTAGCAGTTAAATATAGTAAGGTACCGATCATACCTCGATACTTACGTATGTCGACAGGTTTGTCTTGTTCATCAATATCAAGCTTGGTTGAAGTCGTCATTGGAGTGCTAAGTGGTTTTGTTGTTTCCATGTCGAACTTCTTCAATAGATCCTTTGTGTACTTAGCTTGATTTATGAACGTCCCATTGTTGGTTTGTTTGATTTGTAGTCCGAGAAAGAATTTCAGCTCTCCCATCATGCTCATCTCAAACTCATTCTGCATACACTTTAAAAATTCTTGACAAAGAGATTCATCAGTAGATCCAAAGATAATATCATCTACATAGACTTGAATCAAAAGAATATTATTATTCAAAGACTTTATAAACAAAGTAGTGTCAACCTTTCCCTTTGAAAAACCGTTATCAAGTAGAAAAGTGCTTAGACGATCGTACCAAGCACGAGGGGCTTGTTTCAAACCGTATAAAGCTTTCTTCAACTTGAAAACATATTCAGGAAATTTAAAATCAGTAAAACCGGGTGGTTGAGCTACATAAACCTCTTCTTTTATAAAACTATTTAAAAATGCGCTTTTGATATCCATTTGAAATAACTTAAAATTATGAAAACATGCAAATGCACATAACATGCGAATGGATTTTAATCTCGCAACTGGGGTATAAGTTTCATCGTAGTCGATACCTTCTTCCTGATTGTATCTTTGAGCTACGAGTCGAGCCTTATTACGAGTCACTAAACCATTCTCGTTTAGTTTATTTCGGAATACCCATCGGGTGCCAATGACTGGATGATCAATAGGCTTGGAAACAAGTTTCCAAACTTGATTCCGTTCGAATTGGTTTAATTTCTCTTGCATAACATCTAACCAAAAATTATCACTACATGCTTCATCAATATTTTTGGGTTCAAACTGCGAGATAACAGCAACACAAGAAGCTATATCTTTATTAGAGGAACGAGTACTTACACCTTTGGTAATCTCACCAATTACCAAGTCCTTTGGATGACTAGCCAAGAATCTCATCTCTTTTGGTGTAGTATCAGGATTGCTAGTTCCGGCTTCTTTGCTTGGAGGTTCATCTGATGCCTGATGTGATGGTTCTGTATCTTTGTGTGAAGGTTTTGCAGTAGTTGTACTTGGTGTGATTATGTCTTCATTGTCATCATCGTCTAAGTGTTGATTTAACTCATCAAACTTGACGTTGATAGATTCTTCAATGATCATGGTTCTTTTGTTGAAGACTCTATATCCTTTGCTCTTTGCTGCATAACCTAAAAATATACCTTTATCGGCCTTTTCATCAAATTTACTCAAATTATCTTTGGTATTAAGAATAAAACATTTACAACCAAAGATTTTGAAATAAGAAATATTTGGTGTTCTATCAAACCATAATTCATAGGGAGTCTTCTTCGATATAGGTCGAATTAGAACCCTATTGAGAATATAGCAAGCTGTATTTACAGCTTCAGCCCATAAATATCAAGGTAGACTAAACTAGTTTAACATAACTCTAGCCATTTCAGATAGAGTTCTGTTCTTACGTTCCATAACTCCATTTTGTTGCAGAGTCCTAGAGTAAGAGAATTCATGCAGATAACCGTGTGTGTCACAAAATTACTTGAATTCTGCATTCTCAAATTTGCCGCCATGATCACTACGAATGCGAGTAATCATGAAACCTTTTCCATTCTTTACTTTCTTGCAAAAGGTGACGAATTCTGATAATGCATCATTCTTGCGTGCAAGAAAATAGACCCATGTATATCCAGAAAAATCATCTATAATGATAAATGCATATAACTTACCACCTAGACTAGCAATTCTACTGGGTCCAAATAAGTCCATATGCAACAATTGTAAAGGTATAGTGGTACTTACAGTGTTCTTGGATTTGAATACGGATTTGATAGCTTTGTTCTTTTTACATTCACTACATACCGTATCTTTCTTGAAAGAAATATCTGGTAAGCCGCGTACCAACTTCTTCGTAGATAATCTTGAAATTATATCCATGTTTGCATGACCGAGTCTCATATGCCATAGTTGACTCTCAATACTTTTGGCCATCAAACATCTATCTGCTGTATTTACATCTTCCAACAAATAGAATACATATATATTGTCTTCCCTAATACCTTCAAATATAGTACTGCTAGTTGAACTATCAATAATAGTACATTTATCTTTTACGAAGTTAATGCCATAACCGTGATCAGCTAAATGGCTTATGCAGAGCAGATTATGTTCTAATTCGGTAACAAAACGAACATCTTTAATCACTGGATAGGGAGCCTTACCAATATCACCGATACCGATTATGTACCCTCTCAAATTATTACCGAAGAAGACGTATCCTTCTTTATTCCTCTTTGACAGTGTTGTAAATAATGAAGCGTTACCGGTCATGTGCCGTGAGCAACCGCTGTCGAGGATCCATTTGCTCCTAGCATGTGAAGGGCGTCCCACCTATAAAATAATTTGCAGATGAAACTTATGGTACCCATTTCTTGTAGGGTCATGACTGGTTAGTTTTCGGTATCCATACATAAATATTTAAATCTACTAACTTTTTGATTCTACATGCAGAAGATATATGACCGATGAGGACATAATAATGACATTTAGCATGTTGAGTGTTGAAAGTAGTGTGAGGTGCATGATTGGTAGGTTTTGGTTTTCTAGTATAGAAGAATGCATGTCTATTAGTCTTCTTGGGCATAATCTTGGTATGGTTTGGTTTGACAGTGTTGGGCGTGTTCCGATGATTCGGTAATTGACACGTGTTAGAATAGGAAGCATCAACTTTATGCCGTTTTCCTAAACTAATTTCCAATTTTTTGGAAGTGTCATATAATCTAGTATAGTCAGATATAAGTGAATCTAATCTGACATGTGCACACTGGAGACTCTTTTTCTCCTTAGATAGGTCTTCCTTTAATAGGACAATAGTTTGGTCTTTTTCTTCAAATAGCTTAACAATCTCGTGTAACAACAATTTAATAGAAGAAAGCTCACCAGACTCATTTGAAGAGTCATTATCTCCAACCTGATCTAGTAGGTCGATAAGTCTTCCTATTTCACCTTTGTACTCTTTGAGTACCTTCTTAGAGGTTTCATATTTACTACGCAGTTTCCTGTAATCATCTAACAGTTCACTGAAAGCCTCTCCTAGTTGCTCAAAGGTGAAATCATCATAAGGGTCAAATAGAGGATTAGTGATTACCTGATCGCAAGCCATCAAGCACACATTTGCAGCGTCATATGATTGTTCATCTTCTGAGTCGCTGGCTTCACTTTCATGCCATATGCTTGTGTTGGCGTACTTTCTTGATGTTGATTTCTTCAGGTAGCCTTTGTCATATTTGTTGTTTTTCTTTGATGATGATGCTGAGGGACAATCTTTCTTCATGTGTCCTTTCTTCTTGCATCCGTAGCAAATAGGATCTTCCTCGTTGTTGTTATTGTCTTTGCTGTCCTTTGTTCTTCTGTTAAATCTCATGAACTTCTTGAACTTTCTTACCAGAAGAGCTTGATCTTCAGAGTCGGAGTCGCTGTCGTCGGAATCATCTTCGATGGTTCTTCTATGTTGAGCCTTGAGAGCGATCGTCTTTTCTGACTTTTCCTTTGGTGTAGCATCTTCAAAGTCTTGAAGTTCTAACTCGTGAGTGAGTAGCTTACCCATGAGTGTTTCTAGAGACATTATTGAGAGGTCGTTCCCTTCAATGATTGTTGTAGCCTTTGGAATCCAGTTCTTTGTAAGGGCTCATAGAAGTTTACGAATCTTCTCATGGTTACTGTAATCCTTTCCTAGTGAGGACAAAGGATTTACAATATCCAAAAATCTTGTAAACATCTGAGTAACTGATTCACTTGGCTTCATTTTGAACGCCTCATACTCCTGAGTAAGTCTGCTGATCTTTGACTCCTTGACTTGTGTTGTTCCTTCGTGGGTTACTTCGAGAAGTTTCCACACTTCGTTTGATGTTGTGCAAGTAGACACCCTGTTGAATTCAATTCTGTCTAAAGCATAAAATAAAGCGTTAATAGCACGTGCGTCAAGACTAGCCTTTTTCTTTTCTTCTTCTGTATATTTGTCATTGGGTTTTTCAGCTAAAATACCATTAACATAAATACGAGGTGGCTTTTTATAGCCATCAATAACCACAGACCATAAGTCAAAATCAAGAGATTTCAGAAAGAACTCATACGTGTTTTCCAATAAGTGTAGTTTGTGCCGTCAAACAGTGGAGGTCTGTTTGTGGCTTGGCCTTCACTTATGAATTTTACAGTTGCTATGTGTAATACTGTGATCTATATAAAAATTGAATATAACTACAATTTTACCTTACTTTACCTGTATAATTCGCTTTGTTATATCTCTAGATGGAGAGCCTGCTTATAGAGAACCTGCTCCGATACCAATTGTAGGAACGAAATCGTAAAGCAGAATACTCTAAGGGGGGTGAATAGAGTAGGCAGGGAATATTGCTAATAAAAAACTTGTTAGCAGTTAGATCACAGATATAATAATAATCAAGAAAAGTAAATGACAGAATTTAGAAGAAATCAGAAGGCAAACACAAACACCGAGATTTATACTGGTTTCCCTCTTGTGAGGACTAGTCCAGTCGGAAGAACTCTACCTTTCAGTTGAATCCACTATTAGAAAATCCTGCAAGCTAGTTTTCATACGAAGTCCTTGTAACTTCTACAGACGCGAGCTTTGATACGAAGAACTCGACCAACTTCAATTGTGAAGAGTTGAATATTCTATCAAGCCTCTTATTACAATCGCTCTAAAACTTCTAGACCGTACTGCACTGGCAAATCGACTAGAGGATTGTAACTGGCTTGAGATTTGAAAATAAAAGCTTTTTAGAACTCTTTGGAAGAATGTAAGCTCAGGAAGAGAAGAGATTGAAAGTAAATTGGTGATTTGAAATGATCGAAATACTTTTCTATTTATAGTTTTAAACCGTAACTGAAGGATGACCAAGTTCAAAAACCCAACGTTCACTAACGTTCCAAATGGTCGAAGTCTAGCCGAACGCTGGCCGAACTAGGCCCGAGTTCTCCTGGGGTTCTGCCAGTTCATTTTTGGAGAAAATAAATTTTGGCTTTTTGAACAATCCTTCAGAAGCTTTTTGTAAAAAGAATGTTTTTCAAAAACGTAGGTCATTTGTAAAAGAATATGATGGTTTTGAAAAATGTTTTAGGATAGCCTATTTGCCAGTACGACTCGGTGTACAATGTATTCCTAGACTCAATAAAATGAAAAATTACATAGCATAACAGGAAGTACATTCTGAATGGCAAACAACTTCAATCTTGAACATTGTTGAGTAGTGTCTAAAACGTCGTAGGTAAACATCTGAGTTGACTTGCATTTATATCAAGACAGAGTTTGATCAATTATTAAAATCAGGTTTGATCATGACCAATGGGCCAACATGATCGTCAACATCTTCCAAGAAATTTGGTCAGACATCACCAACTCAATTTATTAGGAATTAAATTAATGATGGATCGATCCTACTAATTAGTACGTATGGAGAAATTAATATATGGAGCCTGCCCTATGAATGTATAAAAATATATATGAGGTATTAGATTTTATTGTACCCTATCGATTCATGAGATGAAGAACATAAATTAAATTAATTGCAGAAGCGTACCTGAATCTATTGCTTGACTTGATGGATTTTGAGGCGATGGTCTCTTTATTGGGTTCGATCTTCCAACTTGCTACGACCCTTAATGACAAAGGTGAATCCAAATCCTTTGACCCTCTCTTTCTGTTGATGGGGATACAGAAGAGAAAAAAAGAGAACCTTCACTTTGGTGGCCGTATAAGTTGGGGACCATAACCCTAATGAATACACACATATATATACATGTGTGTTTTGATATTTCTAATTTCGTCCCTCATCAAATTAGAATTATCTCCGGTATCTACACATTAATTCCATGACAATTATACCCTTAAGCCAATTTCCAAATAGACCACTTTAATTTAGCTTAATTATTTAGATCGCCCAAACACAATTAGTTTTACATGTGTGGCCCCTTAGTTATTGAATAATTCTAATAATCTCCCATTGGGCCACATATGTAACCTTATAATTATGTTAACCTTAGTGAGCTCATAAATTGCTATCTTAATCCTTAGGGTATATCCGGACAATCTCGTCCATTAACCATATCAACATAGGATCAAAGCGGCCTTCGTCACATATAGCGTAACTAAACCATCAATGGTCACATATACCAATATAGCTAAACGACATAAATCAATCATGGATGCATAGCATGGAAATTACACGCAATATGATCAATACATGTCTATTTTCAACTGGTCCTCCTTAACTTTAGTGAGATCAATACTTTAACATAATGAAAACAGAATGAACTGAATTTCCATATATCTGATCAGATAAATATCCAAAATACTTTAATATACAAATGTGTCCAAAACTAAATAGCACCCAAATACATAAAATACAAACTCCCACTGTATTGCCATATTCTTAATTAAGATAACACCCATATGAGCAGTATGCTCATGAAAGATCCTGGGTGATAATACTTTTGTGAGCGGATCTGCTAATTATGGAGTTTGTCCTAATGTGCTATATAGACACTTAAACCATTCTGAATTCTTTCCTTCACAACTAGAAACTTTATGTCAATATCCTTTGACTTATATAAGTTTTTGTTGTTATTGGAATACAGTATTGCTGATTCATTGTCATACCGTAATTTGAGTAGTCTTTCAACACCCTTTGCTGTAGGCGCAGCCTTATGACAAGATTTTACAACTATATTCCATGAATAGATGTCTCACAACATGCTATAAACCTTGCTGTCATGGTGAAAAAAATTATGAGTGCATATTTGACACTTATCCAAAATATATCTCCATTAGTCAGCATAACCTGATGTGGATCTCCTGCTATGTTGGCATTCAACAAAATTAGAGTCGAAATACCTTATGATCTCCAGAATTATTCCATCTCCTACAAAGAGCATATAATTCCTTGTTCTCTATTAATTACTTAAGTAGTTTGGCTGCTACCCAATGATCCATCCATATTTGCTTAAATATCTGCCTAACATTCTAATATGTACGCAATATCTTGAAGCGTACATACTTGAGCATACATCAGACTCCCTACAACTGATCACGAAGAAAAAATATATTATATTTTCTTAATTTTAAGGCTAACCTTAGGGCACTTGATTGAGACTGAATTTGTCTCCTTTGACGACATGTGTCACCATAATTTGCATTAAATACTTTAATCGATATACAAAACCAGAAGATTATATTTCCACTCCCACTGAACTCCCACTGAACTTGTGATACACACAATCTTCAACAGTGTTCATCTCAAAACCAAACGAGATAGTCACTTGTTAAAACTCAAAGTGTCTTTGACGAGAAGCCTGCTTGAGTCCATAAATAGATTTTGTCAGTTTGTGAACCATATTCTTTGGGTCTTCTGATACAAAGTTTTCTGGTTGTACCATATAAATTATTTCGTCAATGTTACCATTGAAAAATACCATTTTGACACCTATTTGATGTAACTCAATTTGATGTAAGTCAATATTAAAATATACAACAAGTACTATGATTGGTTTAAAAGAGTCTTTCAAAGAAACCGAAGAGAAAGTCCTTTTAAAAACAATCACTTCCTATTCTCTTGAGGTTGTTGAGTTTGTTCCTCAGAAACAATTACCTTATCTTGAATGGGGGTGCCTTTATGTTGTCTTATTGAGGTAGCTCAACATCGACTTATAGAGGTAATTCGATATTGTCTTATTGAGGCTTTGAATTCACTTCTTGATCAATGACAGGTGCAGAATCTTGTACATCGTCAAAAGTGATAGTAGGAATCGCAATCGATTCCTCCTCAAAGATAATGCCATTGACTTTATTTCTCCTCCAAACTCAATATCCTCAAAAAACATTACACTTCTCGTCTAAAAAATCTTTATTTTTGTGTTTAGTACCACGTGGTTCCATATGCAAGGTTTCTTTATAGGACACAATAGTTTCAAGTGATAATAGCATGTCACAAATATTTTTTAGCAAAAATAATAATATGAAAAATATTTTAAATTTAAAGATAAATCAAACTTTATCGTTCCCAAATGAACAATGATAAATAAGATTGTCAAACAAAAAAACTGAAACTAAATTTCGTCTAAAAGACGGTACAATAAAAGCTTTAGATAGAATTGTCTATCAAATCCAATAATAACTAATATCCAAAATTTGTCCTATTGCATCCACTTCTACCGACTTGTCGTCTCCCACATAGATGTGTCTTTCACTATCAATTGGCTTTCGGTAGATCTGGCAACCCTGTCTAGAAACACTGATGTGAGTAGTTGCACCAAAATCTAATCACCATGTATTTCTTGATATTGAAGCTAAATTAACATCATACCAAATTAAAAAATGTGTCACGACCCGTACCCTAGGTAGGGGGACAAGTGCGTGACAACGCCCATCCTACACCGTAAAATGGCGTAGAACGCTGTAGGTCTACTAGCCAACAAACAGTATATAATAACCTGTCATCTCCGCACGGAGGTATATAATATAAAATACTGATAAACTCAATCACAATCTAGAAGGAAGAAATCATGGCACGAGGACTAAATAGATATAATCACAAGTCCAAATCCAGCTCAACAACGAGAGAGAGACACAAAGTAATATAGTTATACAATCCCAAAATATAATAACATAAGCATAAGTAGCAAGCTGGAGACAAGGTTCAGTCCAAATAACTTTAACTAAGCAATAGGTAAAGTCTCGTCAGGCGAAGCTAAGCCCAGCTGAACCAAGGTCTCCAAGTCTAAGCCCACTACGTCATCCGGACCGTAGTAGGTACTGTAATCCCCCTCATCAGCATCTATAATATTTTGTCAACATATCCAGTCAGGATGGAACGAGCACAATCAACTAACAACAGTTCACAAGATATGACAAAAGCTATAAGACTGTAAATAGAGAGTATATACAAGAAATTATGAATGTACATGTGAGTATCATGACAAGGTAAGCTGTAAATCTAGAGCTAGAACAAGGCAAGTAAAACTGATCATGGCATGTACAAGAATCAAGAATCATCTATCTAGGTGTGTGAATACTAGCTACAATATGTGGTCGACTTGGAAACTTGTACAATAGTAACAGGCCTGGCTAATCATACGTGGGGTGTATAATCAACACTCACAATCAATAGGTGTACAATAGATGCACAATAGGCTTTGACCACATATCTACACTAATACTTCTCGCCCTCGACTGGTAGAGTGGATCCAAGCAACACGTTACGACACGGAATTCTGCGAGAAAGAAGCAAGTCTCCTCGAGAATCGGTGTCCATATACTGCACAAGAACTACAAGGGAGCTTGCACAAGATATACCAAGATAACGAGGAGTAACATGTCATGTCAGGATCCATGAATACTAATCCGTGTGACCAATGTGTTGAAAACAAGCATATCTACACTAATTACATGAATTATAACAATCATCATAAATTAGAAAAGTTATCAAAGAATATACTCGCCTGTAATATGGCAGATAAGTCGACTGAGTCCAAGAACAGTGCCTCGAGGTCTTATAGATGGAATACTGTATCAATATAATGATTTGAAAGTGAAATTAAGTCATACTGAGTTAAACTAGGTCAAGACAAGTCAAACTAAGTCAATCTAGGTCAAACAAGGTCAAACTAGAATGTACAGGGTCAATCTAAGTCATATTGGGTCTAACAAGGTCAAACTGGGTCAATGCAAGTCAAACAAAATTAAACTAGGTCGATTTAAATCAACAGTTGACTGACAGTTGACTTTTGGTCAACTGGTCAACTCTGGTCAACCCTAGGTCAACTCTAGGTCAAACTTGACTAATATTGACTAACAGTTGACTTTGGGTCAACTGGTCAAGTTTGGTCAGGTTCTACTCAATTTTAGGCTTCGGTTGACTTTTGGTTGACTTTTGGTCAAAATAGTCAACCGTGGTCAACCAAGGTCAAAACTAGTCCAAGTCCACTATTTCTAACCATTACCAACCATAATATCCTAATTTTAGCTATATCTTAAAGTACTAAACTCATATGTTGAGAATTGGGTATTATCCCTACTTATCCATTTACCTTTCTACTCTAGTACTAAGGCCAAGTAGCTTTACCTTAGGAGTTTCACTCCTGGCTTCCTAGGGTAGTAGGATACTAGCCTACACTATCATTACATACCAAGCTTCCTAGGTAAAGTGGACATCCAGTCCATCTTACGGTCTATGTTGTCGATTTACCGATTATCTTGAGTATCGCAAGATACTCAATGATATCGTGTGATACCATCCTCCTAACCCCACACGAAACCCCGATTTTAACTTAGGAGCCTACCCACGAAATTTGATTTACATATCTAAGTCCCATCTCAAATTTGGACGCGTTTCGACACTCGGAACTCAAAATCACCCTTTCACTAAATTCCGATTCACTCACACTCCTCAAAATCCCATTCTAATACTACTCGCTTAGGACTAGTTGAGAGATGTGCCCGGAGGAGCCCCAGGCGGTACGGCCGGAGGGGGAGCCGACGCTGGGACCCGCTGTCACCCCCAGTCTTCAGAAACAGGGATATTTTTGTCATTTTACATTTTAGAATATTTTTAAAATTTATTTTATTATTTATAATATTATTTTGGGGTTGAAATTTATTTTATTATTTATGATATTGTTTTGGGGTTATTTGAGTCGGGTTCGAATTTTAACTCAATCCGACTTGAAACGGGGACCCGAGGGTAGTTTGACTCTAGTGGGACCCACACACTAGTTAGGCATGGCCCACATGATATTAATTTTAGTCCACATGATAGAAATATTTTAGTTAGAGGTTAGACTAATTATTATGGATAAGGTTAGCGTGATTAGAGACTTTAGAATGACTAATTTAGCCCCAACCAATTAGCCCTTTCCTAATACTCATAGAATAGGTTAGTGGGGGCATTTTGGACCTTACCATAATAGGACAAATAGCCCCATATGGCCAGCTACTTTGGGAGAGGATAGGCTCAAGTTCATTTCATTATTCTCATCCACACTCTCTCTCTTGTTCTTCCCCAAATTTCTAGAGAGCAATCCCTAGCAATTTCTCCACCAAATCCTTCCATTTCGCCACCAAATCTTCTTCTTTCCTTCTCCATTCTAGCCAAGGAGGAAGCTACCCAAGTTTGGGAGGATTCGGAGCTCGTTCGTGTCCTTTTGGAATCTCTACGTGTCGGTGTCGCTCCGAGAAGCTTTTCTTCGATTCGATCTACCGGGAGGTATAAATCCCTTCTCCTTTTCATTTCCTCATGCATATAGGTCTATTTTGAACCCATAGGAATGACCCCCATGGTTGTATCTCCATTTGTGTCCATTTTGTGTCCATTTGGAGGTCATAGGAGTGTCCTTTGTGTTGTGGTTGTGTCCATGTGGGAAAACCCCAAATTTGGACACACTATGTGTTGTTGTTATGTATGAATGAATTATTACATATTTAATCTCATATTTTTGTATTGGATATGTGTTCTATAGTGTCTCATATATATATATATATATATATTAGTGTAGAGAGTGAGTTCTTGATATATTATGTTATATACTTGTGTTCTTTTGTCTCAAACTACCCAAATCCGTCATGGTTTTTATCCACGTTTTTAATTTCAGTCCTAAATTAGAAATTTCATAACTTCTAGCTCAAAGCTCGGTTTAATCTCCCATTTTTTTAAAGAAGCATATTGAAGTTAGCTTTCCAAAAACATATATTAATAGGCCTAATTCTTTCTGTAACTTTCTGGAGAATTATTTGAGTGTCAGCTGTACGAAAGACAAACGCGTTCTCGGTGTTTTTGCGATTCCGGGAGTTTTCGGAAACGAAAACGCGATCCGTTTAAAGTTTTGGAAAGCTAACACATAGATCTATAACATACTTTAATCCTAGATTTTAATTCATGCTGAGATGGTACAGTATTGATTATTAGTAGGAGTTACTATTCGACATATGCATTTTGTGCACCCTTGTGTGTAATATAATGTTCTATTTGATTTTAACCCATGTTAATGTATATACATTATGTAATTAAATAGAGAATGCAAGCATGAGTAAATGTTTAAATAAATAATGTATGAGGTGTAAGTATCCTATCTAATGTAAGCATGTATAAGTATGGCTTGTAATGAATATGTAGGTTCCATAGTATGTAATGTATGGTGCATATAGTAGTGCAAGAGAATAAATGAATGATGAATAAATGCAAGCATGAATATAATGTAATAATAGATGTAATATATGTAATATACAAGTTAATGAGATTTAATGTTCTATGTTAACACAAATCTTATATTACCTCATGTACCCCTTACACTATGTAGACACTATCACACTTGACACTTTGTTCACTTACACTTTGACACTCTTTGATATGTATACACTATGTATGCCCATTTAACCCTCACTTGCCCCTTTGTCATGTTCACATACACATACATAGCCTCTTAAATAAGTATTTATGAATACAGTTAACTTAGCTATGTATGTATATTATATATATGTTAGCATATTGTGTTGTAATATATAAGTTTATATAACCATTTGAAATGCCATGATTATAGACCTAATGTTGAATACCAATATATACATGTGTATATATGTGTAGACATATATAGTTTAAAGTAATAGATTACCTAGTGTATATCCAATGTGAATTCTTGCCTATTTGAGTATTGAATAATTGCATGCTATATAGAGTTGGGTGTATGTTGGCTTGTATAGCCTTGTATTGATGTGTGCTTTCTAGGATAGTCTTGGTTAGGCCTAGTAAGACTTGTTGGGTTAGGACATGACCTAGTTTGACTAGTGCAGTTGACCAGAGTTGACTAAGGGTTGACTTTGGCCTAGTTTGACCTAGATTCATGTAGAATGCATTGTAGTGCTTTATATTACCCTTCTGGACATGTTTTGACTTGTGCTGTTCTAATTAGGAGCCAGACACCTCTCCTCGGACAGTATCTTTACCTTGGACATTCAGATATCAGGCGAGTACATTCTCTGATCATTTCATAACTTGCTTAGAATTATATTCCTGCTCTAGTTTACCTTATTTGATGCTGACACGATATTATCACGGATTGGTACTATATGGATCCCTACATTGAGATGTTATCCCCCTCGGGAGCATCGGATACATTATGTCATATGTTTCGTGTACATCATGTATTCCTCGCTCTCATGTTATTCATGTTTCTCATGTGCTTCATGCTCGTTCATGCATGCTCGTGTACTCTCATGTGCTCTCATGAATCGGACATGTTTCCTATGTATCTCATGTATAACCTATATTACAATGTGCACTCATTTATGAGCCTTTATGTGAATTTCATGTGCACCCATTTATGGACCCCCATGTAACTTCATGTGCACTCATGTATGAGCTCTCATGTATACTTCATGTGCACCCTTTATGGGCTTCATGTGAAAATCATGTACGTAACATAACTTGTTTGGATCCTTGTGTATTGATTGGGGTATGGGGGAGTATAAATAGTCATGTGAACAATTCCAAAGTAGTATAGCCATGTGCGCCTCTTTAGTATAGTCATGTGCAAATCCAGCCGTTCACATGTCGACTTTGTACTCTAAATCACTAGTCACTGGTAGCTCTATACTTATAGTAGATATTTCTATTACAGTTCTCTCTCTGTTTACATCATGTACTTTCTTTCAGTTTCATGTATCGTACTCTCTTGCATGTTTATATTTTCTAACCTGTTATGATCTGCGTGAGATGTATTGTGCTCGCTCCCGTCCTGACAGGATCTGTTGATAAATTTTACAGATAGCTTGGAGGTTGTCTGCTAGCCTAGAGGAGACACAGTAGAGGTTGTATAGATAGCTAGGATTTTTCTTATAGTTTATTTTCAGTTGTCTTGAGTTGTATTTATGGATTACTATATTTGAGCTTTGAGATGTATTTCTAGATTTGTGTATCTTAGACACTTAGACTTCTATCTGCTGTATCTCTTTTGGATTTCATATTTTATCTATCTTTATCATGCTCTACCTTAGATGTGATTGAGACTGTATTGCTATGTCACCTCCATTCGGAGTATATATACTGTACATGTACCTTTATATTGTTAGATGTTTGACCTAGGACAGCGTTCTACCGCCGACACTGCGGCGTAGGCTGGACGTACCCACCTCTCGTGCCCTTACTCTAGGGTGCGGGTCGTGACACATTTTTAGTGGTGGCCCATGCAGGTCAAGTTTATGTAGTGGTATTCGAACTAGAGTACCACTACAGCCTGCAGTAGGAATAGGATATATTTTGAAGGTACTCAATCACGGTTAGGATTCCTTGAGAGATTCCTGGGACGACCCTTGAGAATCTTATTTTAACTTCGATTTGAAATCTATTTTTCCCTGATTTGATTTACCTTTACTTCCTGTTATTGAACTTGATTTTGATGGATTATTGTTGAATTTCGAATCTTGATGTTAGTGGTTGAATTTGAGTCTGTATTTTTATGATTTTTGATGGATTATTGTTGAATTTTGAATCTTGATGTTAGTTGTTGAATTTGAGTTTGTATTTATATGTATATGTATATTTTTTTGGAATTAAGGTATAACCTGATAACATACTTGATAAGGACAGTGAGAAAGGTAAAAGTCTACTTTATTATGGAATTTAGAATTTATTGCAATCATATTTGCTAGCATGACAAGGACGTAGAGCCTGATATAGCTATACTTATCTTAGTTATGAAATCTAGATTTTCTTGCAGCCATACCGGGTGGCGTGGTAAGAATTCTAGATAACATGATTATAGGGTGTATGCCTTATTATGGACTCTATCGTTTATTGCAGCTATGCTTATTGGCGTGGAAGAATTCTGACAACATAATTTCAAGAAGACGCATATGATTATCAGATTGTACCTTTGTCACGACCCGCACCCTAGAGTTAGGGCACAAGAACGTAACAACGCCCAGCCTACGTCGTAGTGTCGACGGTAGAACGCTGTCCTAGGTCTCAATGCATCTAACAGTATAAGACTAAATAGTTTATACTCCCCGAATGGGGGTGACATAGCAGATACAGACTCAATCACATCTAAGGTAGAGCATGATGAGGATAGATAAAACATGAAATCCAAAAGAGATACAGGAGATAGAAGTCTAAGTGTCTAAGATACATAAACCCAGAAATACATCTCAAAGCTCAATACAGTAATCCATAGAATAAATACAACTCAATACAACTGAAATAACTAACTATACAACCTCTACTGTGTCTCCTCTAGGCTAGCAGGCAACCTCCAGGCTATCTGTAAAATTTATCAACAGGTCCAGTCAGGACAGGAACGAGTACAACTCATCAAGAAATTCCAATTAAATGACAGAGAACTATAAAGCAGTTATAGACAATTTTATTGATGAATATGGCAGTTTATATACAGGTGATGGTATGGAGAACAGATAAGATACAAGAAAAGTAAGTAACTAAAACAAGAGAAGAATGATGGCAATGAAGACTGCAAAATAAATCTAGCTGAACTAAAGTAACATAATAAGTCCAGAATGTAAATGTAAACAAGTGCAAAACCCAAGTAAATCCAGACAACATGAATCTGATACCAGGTGGTTCCAGTACAAGATAAGTCCGGTATAAGGTGAGTCCAGTTGGTGATCAAAGGTTCCAGGGTGAGTCTAGCCTATACTCTAACAGTGTGTTTTAAAATATCGGGATCGACATGTGAACGGCTGTAGGTAATACGGCACACCGCACACTCGGCCAAGTGTGGGATGGCTATCGTTCCAGTATAATTCCAAGGGAGTGGTTCCAGTATTTGGGTATGTTCACATGTCTATTCCAATATTTTCCCGTCTACAAGTACAAGTGAATCCAGAAAACGATACGAGAATCGAGATGAGTCCAGCCAAACATAATGATACCAGCAAAAGATTCCAGAGTGATTCCAGTAGGTGGTTCCAGTAGTGATTCCAGTAGGTGATGCCAGTAGTGGTTCCAGAAGGTGATGCCAGTAGTGGTTCCAGAAATAGAGGCCAGATAAATAGTATGTGTGTCGTATACATGAATCCAGAAATATCCATACGTGTTGTAAGAATCACATAAAACTATCTAGAACTGAAGTACAATAATTGACAAGTAAATGAAAGAACTATCAGAGAATGTACTCGCCTGATGTCTGAATGTCCAAAGTAAATATACTGTCCGATGAGAGGTATCTGGCTCCTAATTAGAACAGCACAAGTCACAACATGTCCAGAAGGGTAATATAAAGTACTACAATACATTCTACATGAATCTAGGTCAAACTAGGCCAAAGTCAACCCTTGGTCAACTCTGGTCAACTACACTAGTCAAACTAGGTCAAACTAGGTCATGTCCTAACCCAGCAAGTCTTACTAGGCCTAACCAAGACTATCCTAGCAAGCACACATCAATACAAGGCTATACAAGCCAACATACACCCAACTCTATATAGCATGCAATTATTCAATACTCAACTAGGCAAGAATTCACATTGGATATACACTAGGTAATCTATTACTTTAAGCTATATATGTCTACACATATATACACATGCATATATTGGTATTAACATTAGGTCTATAATCATGGTATTTCAAATGGTTATATAAACTTATATATTACAACACAATATGCTAACATATATATAATATACATACATAGCTAAGTTAACTATATTCATAAATACTTATTTAAGAGGCTATGTGTGTGTATGTGAATATGACAAAGGGGCAAGTAAGGGTTAAATGGGCATATATAGTGTATACATATGAAAGAGTGTCAAAATGTAAGTGAACAATGTGTCAAGTGTGATAGTGTCAACATAGTGTAAGGGGGTACATGAGATAATATAGGATTTGTGTTAACATAGAACATTACATCTCATTAACTTGTATATTGCATACATTACATTTATTATTACATTACATTCATGCTTGCATTCATTCATCATTCATTTATTCTCTTGCACTACTATATGCACCATACATTACATACTATGGAACCTACATATTCATTACAAGTCATACTTATACATGCTTATATTAGATATGATACTTACACTTCATACATCATTTATTTAAACATTTACTCATGCTTGCATTCTCTATTTAATTACATAATGTATATATATTAACATGGGTTAAAATCAAATAGAACATTATATTACACACAATGGTGCACAAAATGCATATACTGAATAGTAACTCCTACTAATAATCAATACTGTACCATCTCAGTATGAATTAAAATCTAGGATTAAAGTATGTTATAGATCTATGTGTTAGCTTTCCGAAACTTCAAACGGATCGCGTTTTCGTTTCCGAAAACTCCCGGAATCGCGAAAATACCGAGAACGCATTTGTCTTTCGTACAGCTGACACTCAAATAATTTTCCAGAAAGTTACAGAAAGAATTAGGCCTATTAATACATGTTTTTGGAAAGCTAACTTCAATACGCTTCTTTTATAAAAACGAGAGATTAAACCGAGCTTTGAGCTAGAAGTTATGACATTTCTAAGTTATGGCTGAAATTAAAAACGTGGATAAAAATTATGTCGGATTTGGGTAGTTTGAGACAAAAGAACACAAGTATATAACATAATATATCAAGAACTCACTCTCTACACTAATATATATATATGAGACACTATAGAACACATCTCCAATACAAAAATATGAGATTAAACATGTAATAATTCATTCATACATAACAACAACACATAGTGTGTCCAAATTTGGGGTTTTCCCACATGGACACAAACACAACACAAAGGACACTCCTATGACCTCCAAATGGACACGAAATGGACACAAATGGAGATACAGCCATGGGGGTCATTTCTATGGGTTCAAAATAGACCTATATGCATGAGAAAATAAAAAGGAGAAGGGATTTATACCTCCCGGTAGATCGAATCGAAGAAAAACCTTCCCGGAGCGACACCGACACGTAGAGATTCCAAAAGGACACGAACGAGCTCCGAATTCTCCCAAACTTGGGTAGCTTCCTCCTTGGCTAAAATGGAGAAGAAAAGAAGAAGATTTGGTGGCGAAATGGAAGAATTTGGTGGAGAAATGGAAGGATTTGTGAAGAAATTGCTAGGAATTGCTCTCTAAAAATTTGGGGAAGAACAAGAGAGAGAGTGTGGATGAGAATAATGAAATGAACTTGAGCCTATCCTCTCCCAAAGTGGCTGGCCATATGGGACTATTTGTCCTATTATGGTAAGGTCCAAAATGCCCCCACTAACCTATTCTATGAGTATTAGGAAAGGGCTAATTGGTTGGGGCTAAATTAGTCATTCTAAAGTCTCTAATCACACTAACCTTATCCATAATAATTAGTCTAACCTCTAACTAAAATATTTCTATCATGTGAAATAAAATTAATATCATGTGGGCCATGCCTAACTAGTGTGTGGGTTCCACTAGAGTCAAACTACCCCCGGGTCCCCGTTTCAAGTCGGATTGAGCTGAAATTCAAACCTGACTCAAATAATCCCAAAACAATATCATAAATAATAAAATAAATTTCAAAAATATTTCAAAAATACAAAATGACAAAAATATCCTTGTTCCTGAAAACTGGGGATGACAAATTCCTCGAAATTAAAAACAAACAATAGTAAAATGTCAAAATCACAAGTCATAATTTTAAATAGTTTAAAAATGATTAAAAATCACCAAAAATCATAATATGAAATAATAATCAGTAAATAATAATTATAATTACAAAATTTTAAAATTACCTTTATTTGGAAAACTGGGTGTTACAACCTTAAATATTTTTGAACATGTTTTCTCTACTTTTGTTTCAGTCCTTCAAAAAAAAAGAAAAAAAAGAAAGAGAGAATTGTTATTTGTTTGTTTTGTTTTGTTTCTCATTTATTTAACTCAGGAGTAGCTTTAGCTGTTTTTATAAACTTTGTGTAACTTCTTACTATGAAATTCTTCTTAATACAATGAATCGATGATTTTGCTAGACTTTATCTTGGATTTAAAAATTTAGTTCTGGGTTTCAAATGGATTTTTCTTTTAAACAGATAAGCAAAAACAGATTTTATCATTATTTTTTCTTGCTATTATTCTTGTATTAAATAATAATAATAATACTGTCTTGATTACGTCAATCACCTGCTTGCAACCTTGGTAGGAATCTAATTGTTGGTCTTAACGTAGAATTAAAATTTTATATTGGGACATGAGAATATATATGAATATATATAGTGGACACTTTTCTGACACTTATGCATGCTACATTGATTGATTTCTACCTATATGAATATATATTAATATGTCGTTAATGTTTAAATTTCAAAAACCTCAATATTTTCGATTCTCTACTTTTCGAGCTTAACTCGTAATTTAAATATAAAATTTCATGATAATAGTTATTTTACAGTACTGCACATGTATGTTATACGTAGGGTTCAATTCAAAATTTTTTTTGGTTGAGTTTTGTGTTTAAATTTGTCAAATCTGAGACTGTGTGCATATTAACCCTTATACGGATTTTAAATGTTAGTTCAAATTGATTGTTTTAAATGTAATATTTAGAGTGAGTACATGTGTTGTAGGGATATAAACTTACATGTTAGGTTGTGATAAACATTGAGTTGGTTTTGATGTGCAAATTTTCCAAAATCCTGAAAACTGAATACATGTTAACATTTTACATTGATTTCCATGTTTAGTTCAATTTCAGATTAACATGTAATATTGAACTGTATACGTAGATAATGTATGATAGTATATTAGGGTTTTATTTCTATAATGTTAGGATGTATTGGGAGCATTAAGATAGTTGTGATGTTTCAAACTCCTAAATTTGAAATTGCATTATGTTAATATTGCACTGGTTTAAATGTTAGCTTATTTCAGATTTTGTATGTAATGCTGAACTAAAACTGGGTTTAAACCTTTCAATACTAAGCTATAACCTGTACAAGGACACACACCCCCCTAACTTAGTATACCCTGTCATGTAACCTAACTCTTCCTCTCTATGTCATGATTATATATCTATA
The DNA here is from genome assembly GCA_029216955.1 of Iris pallida. Lineage (NCBI taxonomy): Eukaryota > Viridiplantae > Streptophyta > Magnoliopsida > Asparagales > Iridaceae > Iris > Iris pallida. The sequence goes on along the minus strand of JANAVB010027198.1, from coordinate 1,559,914 downwards.
TAGATATATAGAGCTTAGGCATACATGTTATAATGTATATACATACTAACTAAATCTCTACCTCTTTATATACATATATACATGGTTAGCATGCATGTTATGAGTAAATGAGTTGTGTATTGTAGATTGTTTAACCAATATGCCATGATTAGTGTAACTTGATAGTTATTGTTTGAAACCCCAAATCCTCCTAGCACTTTCATGTATATTTCACATACACACATGCCTATTATCTAACCATATGAACATGTCCACATACACCCATACACACCGAACTACATAACTTGTACATAATGCTAGCTTTTTTCTCTCTAACGCTATATATATAATATATTATGATTGGATTTCCATGCAATTGGCTTTCATTCTTAACTTTTGATTTGATTTTCTTGAATAGTACCCCTTATTAGTAAATGGTAGTTAACTTTATTTTATTTTGATAAGTACCAGTTTTCATATAGGATGGTAGACTGCCTTACAGTCTTGATGATTGTTATTCTGTATCTTTTCTAGTTTAGCACCCTAGATTGCTTGTGCATTTTGATACCATATGACCGTTTTGGTTTAGCATGACTAGTATACCTAGATGAGACTTTCACTACCACGTATGCCATGACCCTGTATGTCATCCTTTAAATCGTATGATTGTTTAAGTTCTGAGACTTTGATTGTGGGGAGTTTGACCTAGAAGGAGTATGAACATTTTAATTGAGGATGAAATTTTTCTAAGGTGGGTAGACTTGTAACATCCAGTTCTCTAAAATGAGGGTACTTTTGAAATTTTGTAATTTTAATCATTTATTGATTTGACATTTAAATTATGATATAATTTTTGGTAATTTTTAAATTATTTTAAAATATTAAAATCATGACTTGTGATTTTGATGTTTGCTAGTGAAATCCTAGAGACTGTTTGACCTAGAGCTACCATGTGATTAGAATATTTTAATGTCATTTCTGGCCTAAGGATATTTTGCATTTGACCTCTTGAATTATTTTGATATTTATTGTGTTGGTGATTGTTGATTTTGACCTTTGATAGGTGTGATTTTGTGATGGTTTGTGTCCGTATCGGACACGTATCAGTTTTTATTTACAATGTTTGATGCCTCAAAATATTTTTTATTGCTAATTTTTTTGAAAGTATTTGAAAGAGATTGTTTTCTGCATGTGTTTCCTGTGATTGCTTTGTTTTAATTTCGAGGACAAATTTTTTAAGGTGGATAGATTTGTCACCCCCAGTCTTCAGAAACGGGATATTTTTATCATTTTACATTTTTGAATATTTTTAAATTTATTTTATTATTTATGATATTATTTTGGGTTGAAATTTATTTTATTATTTATGATATTGTTTTGGGGTTTTGAGTCGGGTTCGAATTTCAACTCAATCCGACTTAAACGGGGACCCGAGGGTAGTTTGACTCTAGTGGGACCCACACACTAGTTAGGCATGGCCCACATGATATTAATTTTAGTCCACATGATAGAAATATTTTAGTTAGAGGTTAGACTAATTATTATGGATAAGGTTAGTGTGATTAGAGACTTTAGAATGACTAATTTAGCCCCAACCAATTAGCCCTTTCCTAATACTCATAAAATAGGTTAGTAGGGGCATTTGGACCTTACCATAATAGGACAAATAGCCCCATATGGCCAGCCACTTTGGGAGAGGATAGGCTCAAGTTCATTCATTATTCTCATTCACACTCTCTCTCTGTTCTTCCCTAAATTTCTAGAGAGCATCCCTAGCATTTCTCCACCAATCTTCCATTTCGCCACCAAATCTTCTTCTTTCCTTCTCCATTCTAGCCAAGGAGGAAGCTACCCAAGTTTGGGAGGATTCAGAGCTCGTTCGTGTCCTTTTGGAATCTCTACGTGTCGGTGTCGCTCCGGGAAGCTTTCTTCGATTCGATCTACCGGGAGGTATAAATCCCTTCTCCTTTTTATTTCCTCATGCATATAGGTCTATTTTGAACCCATAGGAATGACCCCCATGGTTGTATCTCCATTTGTGTCCATTCGTGTCCATTTGGAGGTCATAGGAGTGTCCTTTGTGTTGTGGTTGTGTCCATGTGGAAAAATCCCAAATTTGGACACACTATGTGTTGTTGTTATGTATGAATGAATTATTACATATTTAATCTCATATTTTTGTATTGGAGATGTGTTCTATAGTGTCTCATATATATATATATATATATATATATATATTAGTGTAGAGAGTGAGTTCTTGATATATTATGTTATATACTAGTGTTCTTTTGTCTCAAACTACCCAAATCCGTCATGATTTTTATCCACGTTTTTAATTTCAGTCCTAAATTAGAAATATCATAACTTCTAGCTCAATGCTCGGTTTAATCTCCCCCATTTTTAAAAAAAAGCGTATTGAAGTTAGCTTTCCAAAACATATTTAAGGCCTAATTCTTCTGTAACTTTCTGGAGAATTATTTGAGTGTCAGCTGTACGAAAGACAAACGCGTTCTCGGTGTTTTCGCGATTCCGGGAGTTTTCGGAAACGAAAACGCGATCCGTTTGAAGTTTCGGAAACTAACACATAGATTTATAACATACTTTAATCTCTAGATTTTAATTCATGCTGAGATGGTACAGTATTGATTTTAGTAGGAGTTACTATTCGACATATGCATTTTGTGCACCCTTGTGTGTAATATAATGTTCTATTTGATTTTCCCATGCTAATATATGACATTATAAAAATAGAGAATGCAAGCATGAGTAATATTTAAATAAATGATGTATGAGGTGTAAGTATCCTATCTAATGTAAGCATGTATAAGTATGGCTTGTAATGAATATGTAGGTTCCATAGTATGTAATGTATGGTGCATATAGTAGTGCAAGAGAATAAATGAATGATGAACAAATGCAAGCATGAATGTAATGTAATATATGTAATGTATGTAATATACAAGTTAATGAGTTAATGTTCTATGTTAACACAAATCTTATATTACCTCATGTACCCCTTATACTATGTAGACACTATCACACTTGACACTTTGTTCACTTACACTTGACACTCTTTGATGTATACACTAGTATGCCCATTTAACCCTCACTTGCCCTTTTGTCATTTTCACTACACACACATAGCCTCTTAAATAAGTATTTATGAATACAGTTAACTTAGCTATGTATGTATATTATATATATGTTAGCATATTGTGGTATATATAAGTTTATATAACCATTTGAAATGCCATGATTAGACGTAATATTGAATACCAATATATGCATGTGTATATATGTGTAGACATATAGTTTAAAGTAATAGATTACCTAGTGTATATCCATGTGATTCTTGCCTATTTGAGTATTGAATAATTGCATCTATATAGAGTTGGGTGTATGTTGGCTTGTATAGCCTTGTATTGATGTGTGCTTTCTAGGATAGTCTTGGTTAGGCCTAGTAAGACTTGTTGGGTTAGGACATGACCTAGTTTGACTAGTACAGTTGACCAGAGTTGACCAAGGGTTGACTTTGGCCTAGTTTGACCTAGATTTATGTAGAATGCATTGTAGTGCTTTATATTACCCTTCTGGACATGTTGTGACTTGTGCTGTTCTAATTAGGAGCCAGACCCTCTCCTCGGACAGTATCTTTATCTTGGACATTCAGATATCAGGCGAGTACATTCTCTTATCATTTCTAACTTGCTTAGAATTATATTCCTGCTCTAGTTTACCTTATTTGATGCTGACACTATTACACGGATTGGTACTATATGGATCCCTACATGAGATGTTATCCCCCTCGGGAGCATCACATACTTATGTCATGTGTTTCGTGTACATCATGTATTCCTCGCTCTCATGTTATTCATGTTTTCATGTGCTTCATGCTCGTTCATGCATGCTCGTGTACTCTCATGTGCTCTCATGAATCGGACATGTTTCCTATGTATCTCATGTATAACCTATATTACAATGTGCACTCATTTATGAGCCTTTATGTGAATTTCAAGTGCACCCATTATGGGCCCCATGTGAACTTCATGCACTCATGTATGAGCTCATGT